>MU223324.1:1077771-1115004 GCA_018584345.1 Thuja plicata
CATGTTTCATTTCTAGATTAATCATTGCATTGCATTCATGGAAGCATAAATCCTTCGTTCTAGATTGGTCTATGGTTGTGAGACTCTCATTCTGAGAGCTATTTTGAAACCCCGTCTGGATAGAAGGTAACATGTCAAATCATACAGATAGGAAAGATGAATAACCTCATATTCATTCTTGTGTGTATCTGATGAATAAGGACTATGTTGAAGTGTATGTTTGATTAACAAGGTCAAATCTACCACATACAACTGAGCTACAGGCTCACATTTTGCCAAACCTCACCACTCTGCAACAACACATCACAGATGCAAGAAACCTAATTTCTACACCGAAGATGTCTATGGTAGACAGCATATATGATATACATGTGAGGATATCACTTGAGCACATGGCTCTTGAGAATTTAAAGGAGAAATGGGAGAAGATGATGGAGGAAATAAAAGCCTCACACTCACATTTTTGACAAGTTGTAACTTTGCCCTTATTATAAAAAAAGGAGGAATATATACATGTGCAAGATATACATGTGAAAGAGGAATATACATGTACATATGTACTATAGTATACTACATTAGCATAAGGAAGAAATGATATGTATATTATATGTACATTATATCTCAGAACAGAAAAAGGAAACAAAAAAAGGGAAGACAATCATATGTACATAAAATTACACTTATCGGCATAAGCATAAGGAGAGTCATTTAATGACCAAGGAAGAAGTATACACAGGTGTACATACTATATACAGTAAGTATGTTGCACATATCAATTTTTGATACTAATGTCAAAAGGGGAGATTGATGACATTGAGTTTTTCCATTAGTATACTTAAGGAGAAAAACATGATAAAGGTCATCGGTAAAGGCATAACCGACGAACAATACATAGCTTACCCGACGAGATGATATTGCTTATCATAAAATATTCCAAGTATAGAATTGCTCAGTGAAAACTATCATAGTATTGACCGATCACAAAGCATAAAGGACATAACCGATGAAAGAGTTTTCTAGACATCGCCGACAGATCCCAAATCACAACACCGACGATACAGTTTTCAGAACATCACCGGCAGAACAAAAAAGAGAAGGAACCTGAAAAAATAGGAAACATGATGAAAAATTCAAATAGGAACACTGACATAGCAGAAGCCTGACAAAGCATAGTATGAAAGAAAACAGACTGACTGACAGAGAAGCCTGACGATCAGAATAGACAGTCATTTGAAGAACCCGCAAAAAGTGGATCTGACTTTACACATCAGATAAAACATTGTATTTCTATTTATAGAGTTTTAATTTGTCTTAAAACATTACTTGAGGGTCAAGAAATCATATTGTAAATGTTTTAAAGCATCCTAATGGATCTAAAACATATCTAACTAAAGATCAAGGTCAAGTTATAAACCTTGGATATAGAGTTAACTTGCAAAGCGTGAATCAAGAATAGAACTATAAACTAGTATAAATAGATGTTCAATCATTATATTAAAGAGAGAGAGAGAATACAATTGAAGAATTATTATAGCCACATAGAGCATCTAAGAAAAAGAAGTGAATTCATGCAATGTTCAGTCAAAGATCATATCAGTTGTCAAGAACACAAAGAAGGCTACCGATGAGCAGAGACAAGGTATTATTTAGATCACTCAAGGTGATTACTCATACATTGTAAGGTATATAGGATCTGTTATCAGAAATTAGAGATTTTATTCACTATCAGATCAACATTTATATTGTAGTTGCATTCTAACAAGTGCATCACAACAGAAATCCTTTTGTAGAAGGTGGACTTAACCGTTCTTTGATAAATCTCTTAATAGAGTGCACACTTAATAGTGTTGCTAAAGATTCAAATGAAGTAGATCCTAACATGTCTCCACTCTAATACTGCTTATAGGGTAGATCATCAGAAGTGATCAAATTATAAGCCTTAACCGACTCCCTTCTTATCTGCAGATGGTGAATTTTTGTGGGTAGACATCCCCACCATAGTTTTTACTTCCTAACAGGATTTTTTTGCGATATCATATCATGTTTTATGTGTTATTTACTTTCATGCATGTTTCTTGAATGTTTACACAAGTAAAGAACTTATATTATGATTTCACATACATAAAGAAATATGAACAAATAGATAGGAATATACAAATCTGATGACACAAAGGTTAATGGGCCAACCAAATTAAAAGTTTTAGAGGTACTGATTCACCCCTCCCCTCTTAGTACATCATTCCAATAATTCCAACAAAGAAATCATCAATATGACATAAAGACATTGAAGTCAAACATGATTAATTATGATGTATTAAGGTCCATTATGACCGTTGGAGTCAATAAATGTAATACATTTGAAAAAGGTTCTGAAGGTCCTAATAAGGACCTAAGGCCTAAAAACAAGGATTTAATAATGGTTTAGTGTCTAGAGATTCTATATTAAGGTTTTAGGAAAGTTTAATAAGGCATTTGAAGTCACTATATGGAAATAGTTATGTATTTAAAGTAGATATAAGTCATTTGTTTAATTTGAAAATTCATATCAAATATTCAAATGTAAATGACTAATTTATGTTTTGGAGGAATTTAGTTTGGGGGGGTTTTCATCCTGGAAAAATAATACAACCGATCATAATTGGTTGTATTAGTTCATAGGAAGGTTCATAAGTTTGAATTTGATCATTGTACATTATATAGAAGGCTGGTATATGGATTGAGTCTCAGGAATCCAATAAAAAAAATAGTATTTAACCAACATTTATTGTTTATCTGCATTTGTAAGGCTTCATAGTGATTATTTTAATTTTCTAATGCATTATGAATATCTACATCACTATTTTAAATAATTGTGAATGCTCTGAGATCAATTTTGTTTCATTTTTACACATTTTTGTGTTGACAGTTAGAAGGAGTTACAATTTTCTATTATAGTTTGTTAATCTAATTGAAGACGGTCATTCCATGAGTGGTTGATGCATAATAAAAATGGAATTACCCTTCCTTAAAATGTATTATACATTTCTAACGTGATAATGTGCATATGAAGTGAGGAAATGGGGTGATCATCGAGATAGTTGTGAAAAAGTTGATGTAATTGCTTGCTAAGGTGTAGAAGTGGGAGTTATGCCTTAAGGAGAGGTAAATTTTATGTAAAATAGTGTTATTCCATGTCAAATACATTGAAGTACCTTATTTGGGTTCTAGAAGTGAGGGGAAGGGTTTGAATTAAAAGGCCCTATTTTTTAGTGTATTTTGGAGAGGGTATGGTGGATCCAACACATGAACAAGTTAGAGAAGAACAAAATTCCATAATCCTTTGATTTAAGGAATAACTCAATATTGTGGAAGGTTATAGAGTTGTGGGTTTAATTCTTCTAGTATTCCCTTTGTAAATGGCAGTCTAATTGGGGATTTAGGCTACTGGAGACAATAGTATTTGGGGTAGACTTTCCAAAACAATCACACCTCATTCTGAAATATGTCGTGGAGAAGGATAATGGGTATCTAAATCTGTATTCTTTTTTTTTTTTTTGGGGGGGGGGGGGGGTGNTTTTTGGGGGGGGGGGGGGTTGTTTTAGGAAAATAAAAATTTATCTTGACTATACTCAGGATTGAGGACTACTAGAATAGGAGGCCTACAAGTAGAGTTGCTTGTGAGATCTTGGTGTAAAGTTTTAAGAACCATTGGATAATAGTTGGTTAAGAATATTAAACCATTTAAAACCATCATGAACAATGGTTGAATGGTGCAATTCAAGTTGACAAGTTAGAGTCATTTTGGGAACTTGGGGTCATTGGGAGAAAGATTACCTAGGGAGGACTAAGCATAGCAAGCTTTGAACAACTCCATAAAACTCTCTGCATCAGGTGGTATCATAGATCATTAATAGATATTTGAGGGAGTTAGAGAAGAAGTTATAAGTCATGGAACCTAAGAACCAGATGGCTAGGGAGATAGAAGAATTGAGGGAGGCTCTTGAGAATGAGAAGAGGGAAAAGAGATATTTAGAAGCAGCAAAGGAGAGGTAAGAAAGGTAGTTGAGAAGGGAGAGGCTATAGTTGATAGCAATGAAAGAGGCCTTAGAGAGGGAAAGGCAGGAACCTATTAGAGAAGAGGTTCATGAATAGAATAACAAGGGAGAAGAAAAATACAATGAGAGATAAGAAAATAGGGGTCATAGAGAAGAAGATGATCCTGAGGAGAGAATATTTGTGAGGTTGATTAAAGAAGTATAGGGCATGGGTGGTAGGATCAATGTAGGTTTTCCAATCTACCATGGTAAGATGGATACTAAAGAAGCATTTGGATGGGTAGAAGCACTAGAGAACAACTTTGAATTGGAGGATGCAGAAGTGGAAAAGAAAGTGAAGTTGGAAAAATCAAGGTTAAGGGGAACCATCCTTACATGGTAGACCAACATTCAGAATGAAAGGATAGAAAGAGGATTGAAAAAAATCTCAAATTGGGAGAGGATGAAGACAATGGTGAAGAGTCAAATTTTTCCATCAGATTTGGCAATAAAAAAAAAGTTGAGAAGGAATAACTTGAAGCAAAGGGACTTGGATTTTATGTCCTATACTAAGAAATTTCACACTCTAATCTTTAGGGGAGGAGTGGAATATGATGATAAGAAGGTTGCTAGATACATTAATGGCCTTGACACGGGGAGGGAGTTAATGCTCTAGGCCAAAAGCACTCCCAAGAACTAAACTGACTTGTAGAAAAGCAAAACAAAATCTTACAACATAGACAAGGAAGAAGGGAATGCATATATATTGTTTAATTCATCGAAATTCATACATGTCGAGTTGTAAGGCCTTCCTAGTTACAGCCAATGCAAAATAAAAATGTATTATAGAATATTCCTCATACATGCAATATCTAGAAACCCTAGATGTCCAAGCTATTACCAACTTAACATTATTTCTAACTAGTCCTAATGATTCCCTAAACTAAGAACATAATACTATATTTATACAACAACTGAGAAAGGTCAGCCTTAAAGATCCAACATAGGAAATAAAAATGACCCCAAAATAGGTCCACACGTTCCCCAAAGATAGATCCAACATTATCTATGCAACCAAAATTAAATGCACATGTCAACCCCAAATAACCAATAAAGAAAACCCACTTGGTGAGATAGGAAACCGAAAGCTACCGAGCACACCACTTGGCAGGTTGGTAAAGCCACACTAGAAACAGCAACTGAGTGTGGTCAATGAAGCAACAATAGAACATTCAACTGAACACACCAAAGAAGTTACCAAATATTTTATCGAGCATCTCTAACAAGCTACCGAGAAACAAATAAAAATATATTTGGTTGAGATAGGGTTGCCAAGAACCCAAGATGCTCTTGTTGATCTCTAAGTTTTGTTGATCATTAGTGTCCCACACTTAGTCATTTATCTGGGCAGGTTAGCCAGTCATCACTGCAGCTGAGCTATCCAGTATAGGCTGAGCTATCCAGCATAGTCATTGTCGAGCAGATATATGGTTGTCGAGTGACTCAGAAATCAAGAAAAAGTTGATCATGTTCATGTCGAGAGTTAGAGTCTTAATGTGCCGAGCAAGACAATTCTGACATACATGTTTGGAATGGCACAAATTTGAAGGTAAACTATTTTGGGCTGACTTATTCATGCATTTAATTATTTCAATTGAGTTAATTACGCATTAATTATTTGATCCCTATCCATGGCATGGAGCCAATCAGAAAATTGGAATTCCTAAGTGGCATAAGCTTTTGATCTTGATCATTGATCTAGATCTAATCGCCAAATTTGTAAATTATATTAGATTGCTTCTTAAACCGTAAAAAAGTGTGGTGTAGATGTGATATAGGTGTGTGCATACAGAGTGATGCATGAAGGGATATTTAGAGAGAAGAAGCATAGATCTAGCAGAGTGAAAGAGCAGTGAACAACAGAGTAAAAGACACATTAAATTATTAGATCACAGAAGGTATTGGAAAGAGGAGATGTTTTATTAGCATCAGAGTGCATAACGAAGGATCAGTTCTTGAGACATTTTAACCAGTGTATCAGGTGAAATCTCTTAACAAAGTGGTTCTAACAGAACTTTCTAAATCTCTTAGCTGAGTGCTTACTTTATTGTAAGATTAAATCCTTTTGCAAGGTAGATTGTAATGATCTATAGCTCTTAACTAGGAAGACCTTTAACAAGGTAGATTACATATTGTAATCAGACTTTGTAGCCCTAACAGGCACACTTTATTTTTGTAGTAGTGAAGATTTTTGTGGGTGTCATCCCCACCCCAGTTTTACCTTATTGGGTTTCTAGGTTACCAAATTTTTGTGTATTGAGTTATTCATTTACTATCATGGATGCTACTAGTTGATAGATAAATTTCATTTATGCATGGTTGTGGATCAATTTTATTTTAAAAGGACAAAATTTTTAAGATCTGATTCACTCCCCCTCTCAATATCTTTCTTTCCCATATTGTATTTCCAAAAATTGGTATCAGAGCTCAGTTCTCTTACAAAAGGTTTTAATCAGCTTGAGAGTACAGATATTGAGATGGAGATTTACAAATTGGGTAAAGCCATTGAGAATCAAAAGATTGAAATTCAGCTAGCATTACATCATCTTGAAACTGTAAGACATGAGCTAAAGAAGTCCTTTCAAGAAATAAAATATTTGGCCAAACAAATGAATGATGCACATTATCAAGAAGAAGACACTGCAAATCTATTTCAGAATGGAGACTCTACTAAGAGCGATGCATAAATTGCAGATCTACTAGAAAGGAACAATACATTGTGTGAATAAGTTAGAAACCTAAAAAGAGAACAAGAAATGCAGACAATAAGACTATGTGAAGCAGTGGAACAAAAGAAGAAAGATGAAGATGAAAAAGCTATGGATGAAGAAGACAAAATAATGATGACTGTCAGACTTGGTGAAAGGACACATGAAGTACAAATGATGACAAACAATCAGGTTGACATGGTGAATCAATTGCTACTTGCAAATTAGGAGATCAGTAGGAAAGACATGGAAATTGTGAATCTGAGATCTGAGAATAGTCAATTAAAAGATGAATTGAGATCTGAGAAAGAACTAAATGAAAGATTGAATAGACCTAATGAAGCCTTGACTCATTTTTTAAAACTTGATGGAAGCATCAAGGAGATCTAAATAATTTTCTAGATTAGGTCACACTGAATAACTAACATCTACTAAAAAAGGAGAATCATCAAAGATTGGTGAAAAGAGGAATGCAAAGTCAAAGAACAACAAGCCTGTATGCCATCACTGTGGAAAATATAGACACAGAAAATATCTACCTAAGCAAGAATGGTAAGTCCAATCCTAAACCTAAGTTCAATGGTTATTTCTTTAACTGTAAGAAGTTTGGACATCAAGCAAATGAATGTTGGGAAAAGGAAAACAATGCACCTCCTGTTGGTTGTATTTCCTATTTTGAAGTTTTCCCTGAAATTTTTTTGAGAGTGCCTATTATTCTTGTACCCTGAAAGTTGAGTTCATGGTCAAAAATGATTATATCCTTTTGCAAATAACTCTTTTAACCTCAAAACCATGTGAGAAGGCTAGAAAACCCTAAACCCTAGTCATTTCTAGGTGAAAATGAAAAGAAGCACTAATTTTCCTAAACAATTTCTATTCTCATGTTACTTTTTGGCACTTAAGTTGAGTTTATTTGCATATGCTTATTTCTCAATCGACAAGTTTCCTATGAAAAAATGAATATTCTTTATGATCACAAGACTTGGTGAAATGATATAGTCTTGTAGTCTCCACATGAAATGGAATATTCTAAAATGGTAAGGAGACTTAGCGACAACCGTTGATTTTAAGTTAACATCTGATGGTAGTCGCGTTGTCTCTTGATTTGATCAGAGTTAAGATTTTTATAAGGTGACTTTGAGACTACGCAATCACATTTTCTCCTAATGTAATATATGGTTTTGAGTTAATTTCATAAGTTAACAATTTAGTTTTTTCTCTAAGTCTCATGATTAAAAGTGAGTTAAGTGAAAGAACTAGAGACTTAGTGACAACTGTTGATCAGAGTTTTCATCTAGTGGTAGTCGGGAAGTCTCCTAATTATAACCGTGGTTTAGAAATTATCATGTGACATGGAGATTCAATGGTCGCCAAGTCTCTAAATAAACCAAGGGTCAGATGTCAATTTTAAAAACCGTATTGTCGCCAGGTCTCCGGATGTAAGATGAGTTAAGCAAATGATCTAGATATTCAGCGACAACCATTAGATAGGGATATGATCTAATGGTAGTCGTGTTGTCGTGATATAAGTTTGAAAAGTAAAAAGGTATTATGTGATTAAGAGACAAGAGGAAAATATGAGACACATGTTCGATTATCAATAAGTCTCATGAAGAATTAGGGTTTGTAAAGAAGATCAAGAGACTTAGCGACAACCGTTAGATGATGAGAAAAGATAGATTAGCGGTAGCCACATTATCTCTGGATGAAAAATAAAGGGATAATATAATAATTTGATTAAGAGATTAACTGTGTTTGGTCATGAAGTCTCTTGATTAAACATGAGTTAAAAAATTATCAAGCGACATAGAGATTTCACAGTCGCGGAGTCTCCAGATATAACCCAAAGTAAAAGAACAGTTAGCAAAAGTGCTTTATCACGGTGTCTCTGTAAGATCAAATGTTAAGTTAAAGCATTAAGAGACATCACGACAACTATTGATATAATGATTGATCCTACAGTAGTCACCAAGTCTCCTGAAGGAACTACAGTTATCAAAATTATCATGTGAAAGGAGACCACTCAGTCGCTGAGTTGCTGGACGCTGACCAGAGTTAAAAAAATAACTTTTTCTATGGTGCCATCATGGACAGTTGCTAACCAATCAGATTGCAAGGATTTTGACAGATGGAAATAGTTGTCATAATTTGATTTAATGCAGCCAATCAGATTTGATTTTGATTTTATTTTGAATTTTATAAGTTTTAATATTCAAAAACACTCATAAGAAATTGATTACCTGACAGTTTGAAAGCCACAGCTAGAACCAGAAATTGATGGCATAGTATGTGAAACTAATGGCTGAAGTGACTGGATGCTGAGTTTACCAGTTTGAAGAGACATCTACATTGAATTATTGGTTACATTTATAATTTTCCGTTATCATTTTATTTTACCAAGCTTTCATTTTCTCAGAGCGAAGAGTTCATAGAAGTTTTTAGTGCTTTCTGAGAGAAGTGAAATTTCAAGCAATAGAGAATTCAAAAGGAGATTCAGTGATTCATAATTTGACAGAGAGTAAAATTTGTAGTGGTTTTAGTGATATAATTCTGAATTATAGAGGGTTTTCACAGTTGGTGGTGAGGGTTTGCAAATAGATTTATTTCAATATCGGTGCTAAGGGTTGGGAACAGAACAGAACAAGATGAGTCAAGCACAGAGCATGGCTTCCACCAATGGAAGGAGTGAGGATGTTGATCATGAATCAAAGGGGAAAATAAACTATTCAGATGAGTTTCTCACTTTACTACCAGGATCAAGCCAGAACAAAAAGGTAAGTGTTGATACCTTAGTTGATGACATGACTTATATTAGAGATGCAAAAATGCTAGGTTCATAAGGCTATTCACTATTCTATTACATCTTTAATAACAATGATGAACCCATGCCTATCTCAAACCCTTGGACCTGTGGGTTAGCCAGGTTAATTGTTCCTGATGTTTTTATTGATGTTGATTTCATATTTGAGTTGGCCAGTAGATATGATCCCTTGTCTAAAACCATTAAGAGGGAGGATGGAAAAACCTTGCTTACACTTGATCGGAATACATTCATGAAAGCCTTTAATGTATATCACCCCAAGGCTACTGAGATAAACCTAAAGAGCCTAGAGAATAGATACATTAGAGAATATGGCATTGCTGCTAAGGATATAAGGGATTTCCATGTCCCTAAGAAGATGAAAGCCTATATACATCCCATGGCAGGAGCTGCCCAATATTTTTATAAAGACATGAATTTCTACATCAAATATATAGCTTATGCACTATGGAGAGTGCTTGGAAAGGATGCTGGAGCTAAGAGAATCACCTCAGATATTTTAATGATGGTATTGGATATGAAGAACTTCTATACCACTTACAATTATGACTACATTTAGTATATTATAGACCAAATGCATCAAGGCTTTGTGGACATACAAAGTAAAAAGGATCACCCAAAGTTTCTGCATTACTCAATCCTCATGCATTTCATCTTGTACTACAATTTCCCAATAATGAATTTTTAGTCCCTACAACCGCAGAGGTTTCATCATGGTCAGGCCAACCCTATTCAGTTTTGGCTCAAAGTATGGAATAATACTTCCAGAGAGCAGGAGTTTTATGCCTTTGAGAATTGGATAATTTATTCAATTCTTAAATGTTTAGGTGTAGATAAAACTAGATTGCTTGTCAAGGTAATTCATCTATTGAGGCCATGTCAATACCTTGACAAATGGCCAGGAGACCATAATTGGGGTTAGTTTTACTATGAGAAGAATTTTACAATAATGACGGTTTATGGTTGCTCCCACCCTCCACACATTTTTCCCTTCCATGTGCCACCGAGGATATATGCAATGGAATTTATAAGACAATTGATTTTGGTTGACAGGGAACATTTATCCTCACATAGGAAGGGTACTTTTACCCCCAGGAAGGTCAAAATTTATAATTTCACTATTGGGAAGAGGGCTATAGACCCTATGAATGCTTGGATGAATCACTATAGAATGAATGTTGCCCTGTATAGACATGTGGATACAGATGGTTTCATCATAAGTGTAAGGAAATTACTCACACGAACCATCCCTTACACAAGAATACATGAAGAATGTATGGAGGAGGACTTAATAAGAAATATCATGGAGGATGAGGAGGTGGATAGGAGAGAAATCAAGTTTAATGAACTTATGGACCTAGAGAGGTAGGTTAAGAGGAAAGGAATGAAGTTTGGTGGTTTCTTCCCAAATATTCCTTATCTAAAAAGGCTGGATGAAATGCTCAAATCCCATACCCTCCTATGCGATCAGTTGGAGGAAGCACTGGTAGTTCCAAAGAAGGGCCATAGAGAGCATTCACAGTCTGTATATGATGATGATAGTGATAAGGGTTTTCCTTCACCTACTTCTTACCTAGATTATCAAGGAGTTGCAATGCAGCAAGAAGTTGAGGGGGAAGACATCATTGACCTAACAGAGGTCCCAGAAAAGGAAGTGAAAAATGAGCCCCCACTGAAGTGACAAAAAGTGGAAATAGGGGAACCTTCCAAGAAGAAGAAAATAGATAGAATTGAAGCATTGATAACTGTAGATAGGCCCTATGACCACTTACCAAGAAAATAGATCAGTGCAGGAAAGAAGCTCCAAAAGAATATAGAGGAAGAGGAAGAACTACCTCTAAGATCATTTACAGATGAGAGGTTGATGCATCAAGAGGAATTCCTCAAGGATGAAAACTTCATTAAAACTAGAGAGTTTAAAGACTTCCTAATATGGAATAAGAAACAACAAGTTGGAAAATAGTTGCAACTGGAAGGTGGTGATCCAGTCACCCAGGAAGCCCTACAAACATTATAGGATTATGATCCTAAATTAGAAGAGATTACACCGGAGCAAGCAAGACAACTGGTTAAGGCCAGTGGGATACTATTTGTAGAAGGCTGGGACTTGTCCTCAACATTCATCATAGACTAGATAATAAGACAAGATGATGTAAAATTGACATCAAAAACTCAAGTTGGAGATATGGTCAGAGGGTTTGGGTATAACCCTAAATCTCAGGCGCTTGCAATGTGGAGTCTAGCTCCTAAAGATCAGAAGCCTACCCTTCGAAATATCCAAGAGAAAATGGAGGGAAATAAGATCATTTGGACCCTCCAAAATACAGGGGATTTAGAGATATCCCAAGTTTTAACCCATTTTGCTCAGTTTAATGAATCAAAAACAGTCCAACTCTCAGAAAAACTGCAGAAGACCACTAGTGATACTAGTGATATTTCAAAAGATAGGGAGTTAGCACTGGTGAAGACCAAAGAACAACAAAAGATTATAGATGAGCTCACTAGACAACTGGTAGAGATAATAGAGCCATCCCCTGTTGAGCCCAAAGATGTACTAGATGTTGAAGTTCAAATAGAAGATATAGGGGAGATACCTGCTGAAATAGATCAAGGGGTTACAATGAATAATAATGTGGTTTTGGAAGCATTAGCTTCAATTTTGCAACATAGAATTGACACTATTAAAGATAAAATTGATGTGGTGTATGGAGCTTATGGTAGGTTGTCAGGCCTACAAGTAGAGGCAGCCAATGTTTTGACAGTTTTGAATCCCTACTATGCTACTTGATATGGGAGGGCATCAGTTTTTGAAAGAATAGCATCAGTACAACCATTAAGGTCAAACCTGCTAGATATAGTAACTTTGGTTGGTACTAAAATAGAACAAATTGTGGATACTTTATCCTTTTTCAAAGGAAAGGCCAACCAAATTGATGCAAAGTTAAAGATGTTTGGGGCAAGTTATAATAGATTTGTACCTTCTATGAGAATAGAGGATGGTCAGATTAAACCATTAGGGTTATGGAGATCAGATTTTGATGGTGTGCTTCCCAAAAAACACATCTATGTATCTGATCAGGGAGAGCTAGATTTGGAAAAATTCAACAAGCTTTTAGATGAAGTAATAAAGGTAGAAATAGACTGCAATAAATTCATTTTAGATGTTAAAGGCATAATAGATGCAAGGTGGGAAAGGTGAAAGACTCAATTTGAAAACATTCCAAACTTTGAGTGGCCTAAGGAAGAGGATGTGATAGCATGGGACATCATGACAAAGCCCAAGAAGAAAAAGCCTGTCACAGTTGATTTGGATGTCATTGATGAAGAATAAAGGACACATGGCACCTGATCTGTGAGCAAAAGAAAGTTAGTAATATTGAAAAGATTAGTGTAAGTTAGCCTATATTGGCAGTCACTAAATCTTACTACAACTATCAAATACTATCCTAAATACTTGCAGACAAAGGTGCCCACATCCACAAGAAGACAAGGTGCAAATCAGATTTCATTCCTCAATTTTTTCCTTCCACCACTTGGAGCATTCTTGTCTTTTGTCTTTTTCTATGTTTTTAGGGTTAGGTTTCTTAAACCATCCGAAGCTTGTTGCATCCTTATCTTAAGGATTCCAAGATGGTTTGATCCTATAAATATATCAAATTGTAACATTTTGAAGGTGGATAAATGTAATTGTAAGCTAGACTATAGAATTTTGTCTGAGTTTTTGAGCTTTTAGTCTCTATATGTATTAAGAAGGAATATAAATAAAATACAGTGCAACTTCTCTTCTATATTGTTGTTGTCTCTTTTCTTATTGTGTATATTCTCTTTTATGTTTAATCTGTAAGGCATTTTAAACATATTAGTTAAAAGGTAGCTATCTAATTACTTGCAAGTTTCTTTCAAGGGAAGAACTAAGTTTTGTGAGTAGTTTCAGAGAGTATAACAGTATTTGAGGATTTGATAAAAGAGTGTTGGAGTGAAAGGGTAATTTGTAAGGCACTTTCCTCAAGTTGCATATAGGTTGTAAGGCAATCTATAGTATCTTTATTTACTTTTTCTGTGGATTTTGCATCTTTTGACACTGTAGCTCAAGGATAGACACTGGTCTAGAATCTGTCAAGTGGTTTATCATCATCCAAATAATTCAAAATACATAAATCTTTTACATTTACAGTCAAATATATATATAAATTCAAGAAATTGTATCAAGATATACAATTCATTTTACTGATCCCTTTGAGAGAGGATTAAATAGGTTGCCCCTCCTAAATTCTGAGAACTATAAAAGGAAGAAGGATGAATGTCCTTAAAATACTAATATTTTCTATTATCATTTCAATAGTTTTCATGGTTAAACTCTGTGTCAAGTTGTTCTCAGTTTCATGCAGAGTAATTTATAAGGTAATACAGTAAACATGCAGCAAATCAATATCCACATTTACTAATACTGTAAGACAACAATCTTATATAGGTAATACCTGCCTGGGTGTTATCGAACCCTAAAAGAAGGAGGTGATAATAGTTTCCCTAGATATTATCATAAACCCTCATCAATTAGAGTTTTCTCTTGCTTGAGTCATTATTTTCAAACATTGTGAGTCATAGAGTTAATCAAGTATTCAAGCATCTGTTGAAGGTTCAGAAAGAAAAAAAACCCTAAAAAATTGGTGACTCTACTAGGGAAGGGTATAATTAATTGTATCTAAGAAGTATCCCAGAATCTGGTTAAAACAGACAAGTCTTTTGAATAGTAGAGATTGTAAAGTCTTAGTAAAAGCATTCAGAATCTCTGAGTTTTTAGAAGATAGTATATTTATAATTAATAGTTTCCTGAAGTCATTCTAAATAGTATTCATTACTCCCAAGTTTGGGTGGCGACTCTAAAGTTAAATCTTTGTGATCAGTAACAAGTTAATTAAACATCTTTCAGAATGAATACTAGGTCTAGAATGAGAAATAATCCTGAAATTGCATTGGATGGTGAGATTCCCGCTACTTCAAAAAATAGGATGTCTTGGAGAGAGAAGAAAAACCAAGCAAGTATCAGCAATTCTCCTCCATGAAGTGAAGAAAATAGTACTAGAAGGAAACTCAATAGCCAGTCTAGCCAGGAGGAAAGTGCCTCAGAGTATTTAGAAGCTCAAGCCCCAAGTATTAGATTAGACACCTATACAATTATCAACGCTTCTAGTGAAAGAGAGGGAATAGATACAATCAATTTAGATTCTAAGGAAGTTCCTTCTAATAAGCTTGCTGAGGAAGAAAGAATCATCATGAAACATCTTTCCCTTATTTTGTAGATGAAAAGGGAAAAATAACTCGAAAAGAAAAAAGCATGAGCATAAGGATGTTGATAAAGTTAGAAGAAGATCTTCAAGACATCAAACTACAAGAAAAACTAAGAGGTCTCAAAAGGACCATGAAATACCCACTACTCATAAAGTTTCTAGTTCGCAAAATGTTAGGGATAAAGGTAAACAAAAGGTCACTAAAAGAAAACCTGAAAAGCCAAAAGTTTAGAAGCCCTTAACAGAGCAAATGTCCAAGTTGGATATTGACCTTGAGAGACTAAGAATAGAAAAAGAAACCATGGAAAAGATGCTAGAAAAATCTGAGGTGGAAGCTGCAACAATAGAGATGAAAAAGAAAATAGATTTCTTGTAGTCTTCCAAATATTCTTATGCTGGAACTGAGAGCACAACATCTTCCAAAAAAAAGGCTACTACCTTCAAAGACCTGATAACTTCCAAAGGAAACCATTGCATCCTGAAAGGTATAAGAAATTTAATTTTATTTGTATTCCTGGATACCCAAATGCATTTCCAAAAGATGTGGGTGATGTTGGAGAAAAACTCCCAAAATTTGCAGGTAATAATGTCATCTCTTGTGAAGTACATTTAAGAAAGTTCATTGATTTTGTTGATGATTTGAATATCACTCATGAAGATGTGTTGATGAATACTTTTGTTTAGTCTCTAGTGGAGGATGCTAGAGAATGGTTTAGAGGTCTTTCTAATGGCTCTGTTGCTTCCATAGATGAATTAATTGAGTTGTTTAAAGATCAATATGGTGATTTAAGACAAACAAAGGGTTCTTGTTGAACAAGTTCAATAACATCAAAAACAACTATAATAAAGAGGTAACTGAGTTCAATACCAAATTTCAAAGGGATATGCATAAGTTGTTTCAGAAAATAAGGCTCGATTAAGAGGTATGTTTAGCAACCTATTTAAATGCTTTTGATTCTAAAATGGGTTATGCTCTTAGGGATAAAAATCCTAGAACCATCACTGATGCTTACAAGATAGCAATAAATATTGAAATGAATAGAAGGGTGTCTGGTAATTTGAATAGGAGAGATGATTCAAGGATTAGTAGGAGTAACCTAAAGGAACCTGAATATAAAGAGTATAGGGATCCTCAAAATAATAGGCCTTCTTATAATAACACTTACAATCCTCATAATAGAATGCAAAATCATCCTTATGGAACCCAGTTTAAGGATGGGAAGCCTATTTCTCCACATGGAAAAGAAAAAACTAAGAACAAAACTCCAGACCCTATACATAAAAATGTTGTCCATTTGTGTAAGATTTCTGGTGTGAGTCTTGTGAAGCCCCACATAATCCTGATTTTTGCATTGTTTCCTTAGATTTGAAAGAAAATGAAGAACAAGGGAATGATGAAAGTGAACAATGTGATCATAATATGAAAAATGCCTATTCATGTTATGATGTAGACTCAGATAATGAAAATGAAAATCATGATTCATATAGTTCAAAAGGAAATGTAGAAGTTACTCATCAACAAGTTTTGTCAGACAGTGAAATAGAAGAAACAGATGACCATGTAAGATGTTACGCACAAAATAATAAAGACATTCCATTTGTTAGAAAGGCTTCAGATGAAGAAAAAGAAATAATTTCTATAGATTTGGTGAACAAAGCTAGAAGCAATTATCACCTAAGAAATAGAGTAGTTGGTGGTATTGCTAGTCAGCCATCTGGTGTCTTTATAAAACAAAACAAAATAGACACCAAATATGTACAAAATAAAAATGGACCTAGGGAAAATGAAAACAAACCTAAGGTCAAGGTTATAACTAAATTCATAGAGGCTATTGTTGTACAAGAAGGAAAAGAAAAGGTACAAGAAACAAGTACTTCTACTCTTAAGGTAGAAAACAAAAAGTCCAAAAAAGAAGAACCAACTCTAAACATACAGATTGAGGAAAATAACATTATTATTGAAAAACCAAAATCCTCAGATGTAAAGTATACTCCAGTGGACATGGGCCAATGTTTGTCTCAAATGACTGTAAAAGTCCCAATTTTAGAAATGATGAGGATCAAGGAACATAAAGAAAAGGTTCTACCATTATTGAATAGTGTGCCTACAATGAAAATACAAAGTCCAAAAAATGTTGAAAAGAGACCAAATGACAAAGGGAAGGAAACTGAAGTAATGATTTCTGAGATTCCTTAGATTTTCTTAAACATAACAACTTCCCCAAAGGTTGTTGACCCATTCTTTCTAACACTGGTAATTAATGAAAGAATTCTTAAGAACTGTATGATTGATTCAGGAGCATCAAACACTGTCATGCCAGTAGAAATTATGAAGTCTATAGGACTACAAGTGGACACTCCTTATGGGAGATGTCAAGCAATGGATTCTAGGGAAGTCCCTGTCATTGGTACTATTGAAGCCATGCCTTACAAATTAGAAGTATGTCCTAATGTGGTTTTAACTATGAATATTCTTTTTGCTGACATACCACCACATTATGGGATGTTACTATCCAGAAAATGCAGTGCTTCAATAGGAGGTAGTATAAAGAGTGATTTATCATATGCTACTTTTAACATTGCTGGAAGTAATGTTAAAGTGTCAAGAGAAGGTAGGACTCGTCACATGATTGAATGGTATGAAGACAATAACATTAATTACTGTGTTGATGTGGACATGGAGAATTTCAGAGTATAGAGGGGTGATCATCATCATCAGCAGAGTGAAAATACTGATCCTCTAGTTAAAGAGTTAACCATACAAGGTGATGGATTGTGGAAAATTTATTTTGATGGAGCTTGCTCAAAAGAAGGATCAGGGGTTGGTGTACTAATTGTATCTCCATTAGGTACAACTTTCAAATATTCTTTTTAACTAGCCTTTCAGTGTACCAATAATACAGCAGAGTATGAGGCTTTATCTTTAGGGCTAGAAATTGTCATCAAACATGGAATAAAATGTTTAAAAGTTTATGGTGATTCTGAATTAGTGGTAGCCCAAATAAGATCCAAATATGTAGTGAAAAATGATAGATTAAAGATGTATAAATATGTTTTTTGGGATCAAATTGAAATTTTTTATGCCTTTGATATAAGTTGGATAGAAAGGTCTAAGAATATAATGGCAGATTTCTTAGCAAATGTGGCTTTGAAAACTGATGATCAGACTTTATATGGGGTATCAATACTTGAAGTTAAGACCAGACCAGTTGTTCCAGATAATATATACAACTGGAAAGTTTTTCAGGATGACCAAGACATTTTGAGATTCATTCAGTGTCTAGACCATTGTGAGAATCAGTGCATAGATTGCAATACCTTACTTGAGAATAATGATGGTAAAGACTATGTCTTAAGAAATGAGGTTGTCCAATTAAGTTCCAATCAGATTCCTAGGGGTCTGGTTGAACTTGAAGCATTGTTCAGTAGTCAAAATGATCATTCAACAAAGATAAGAAATGCTAAGGTTGAGGACTTGGAGGAAATGAACTTAGGATCAAAAACTAGTCCTCAAGTTGTTTACATTGGAAAAGGTTTAGATTCCCATGTCAGAACAAATTTGATTAAATTATTGAGAAAATATAAGCATATTTTTGCATGGTCATATGAGGATCTAAAAGCTTATAGGGAAGACCTTTTTCAACATCAGATTCCACTAAATTTAGAAGTGAAACCATTTAGGCAAAAATAGAGGCCTATTAACCCTTTGCTAGCTCCTAAGATGCAGCAAGAATTGGTGAAGTTAAAAGATGCTGGGATTATCCAACCTATCAGACACTCAACATGGGTTTCAAACTTGGTGCCAGTAAGAAAAAAGAATGGTGACATCAGGTTATGTGTGGATTTCATAAATTTGAATATTGCCTCACTGAAAGATAACTACTCTTTACCCAACATGGAGGCAATGTTATATAAAGTGACTGGTTGTGAGTTTCTATCAATGATGGATGGTTTCTCAGGCTACAACCAAGTTTTAGTAAAGGAATCAGAACAGTACAAGACTGCATTTACCACTCCTTGGGGAACTTATGTTTATGTCAGAATTCCATTTGGATTGATAAATGTAGGAGAAAATTTTCAAAGGGCCATGGATATTTATTTTAAGGAATTTATTGATTTATTCATGGTCATTTATCAAGATGATTTAACTGCATACTCTAAGAAAGCTAAGGATCATTGTGAACACCTAGGTAAAAAATTTAGTAAAGCTTTGGAGTATGGTGTTTCATTGAATCCTAAGAAATGTCACTTTGAAGTACAAGAGGGAAATTTGTTGGGACACATAGTGTCTAAATATGGAGTAATAATAGACCCAAAAAGAATAGAAGCAATCTAGAAGTTCATTTCTCCAAAAAAATTAAAAGGAGTTCAATCTTTCTTAGGAATTGAAGCCCCTTTTTCTATGTGGTGAATTGTTTTTATTGGTGAATTTGCAGAGAAATATAGTGGTGGACACAGTTGGATACTTGTGGCTACTGATTATTTTACTAAGTGGATTGAAGCGATTCCTACAAAAAAGGCAACCAGTAAAGTAGTCACTAATTTTTTAATGGAGAACATTTGGACTAGATTTGGTGTGCCTTCAAAGTTAGTAATGGATAATGCCATGTGCTTTAGATTAGATGAGATGAAAGAGTTATGTGAGAAATATGGGATCATAATGTCATATTCATCCCCATATCACCCACAGGCAAATGGACAAGCTAAATCTAGTAATAAGAGTATACTGAAGATATTGAAAAGGACTCTTGAAAAGAATAAAAGAGCATGGCATACCAAATTAAGATTATCCCTTTGGGATGATAGGATAACAGTTAAGAAGGCCACTGGTAAGTCACCATTTGAATTAGTATATGGTTTGTAGTCAAAAATGCCTGTAAACAATATGTTACCGGTATATCAGTTCATGCAAGAAGAACAATTAGATATTTCTAATAGCATGCAGAATAGAATGATCCAATTGGTAGAGTTGGTGAAATAGGAAGAGATAGCCAGAAGGAAAACATTAAATTACAACAAAAAATGAAGTATCTATTTGACAGAAGGGCTACTGATAGAGATTTCCAACCAGATGACCTAGTTCTTCAATGGAATGTGAGATCAAAAGATAAAGGAAACCATAAAAAAATTGATTCTTTATGGCTTGGGCCATTTATTATTTCAAAAAGCTTTGGAAAGGATTCGTATTTTCTGAAGAACATGGATGGAGAATATTTTGAGTTTCTAGTGCATGGGAAATTTCTGAAACCCTTCTTCAATTGAAAAATAAATTTATATGCACAAGTAAGTTTGTATTATATTGTACATAGTTCCTTTTAGTTGTGTGTTTCCCTTAAGTTGTAGTGTATTATTCATCAAATAAGAGGTCTAAAACTATAGATTCTATGATTCTTTACCCTAAACTTGTGTTTAGCCATCCACAGATAGAGCCACTGTTGGTTGTATTTCCTATTTTGATGTTTGCCCTGAAAAGTTTTGAGAGTGCCTATCATTCCTGTACCCTGAAAGTTGAGTTCATGGTCATAAATAATTATATCCTTCTACAAATAACTCTTTTAACCTCAAAACCATGTGACAAGGCCAGAAAACCCTAAACCCTAGTCATTTCTAGGTAAAAATGCAAAGAAGCCCTAATTTTCCTAAACAGGTTCTATTTTCATGTTACTTTTTGGCACTTCAGTTGAGTTTATTTGCATATGCTTATTTCTCAGTCGCCAAGTCTCATAAGAGAAAATGAATATTATTTATGATCACAAGACTTGGTGAAATGCTTTAGTCACATAGTCTCCAAATGAAATGGAATATGCTAAAATGGTAAGGAGACTTAGCGACAAATGTTGATTTTAAGTTAAGATCCGGCGATAGTTGTGTTATCTCTTGATTTGATCAGAGTTAAGATTTGTATAAGGTGACTTTGAGACTACACTGTCACATTGTATCCTGGTGTAATCCACGGTTCTGAGTTAAGTTCATAAGTTAACAATTTAGCGTTGTCGCTAAGTCCCATGATTAAAAGTGAGTTAAGTGAAAGAACTGGAGACTTAGCGACAACTATTGATCATATTTTTCATCCAGCGGTAGTCAGGAAGTCTCCTGATTATAACCGTGGTTTAGAAATTATCATGCAACATGGAGATTCAATGGTCAACAAGTCTCTAAATAAACCAAGGGTCAAATGTCAATTTTAAAAATAGTATTGTCACCAGGTCTCCGGATGAAAGATGATTTAATCTAATGATCTAGAGATTCAGCAAAAACCATTAGATGCGGATATGATCTAATGATAGTCGCGTTGTTGCAATATAAGTTTGAAAACTCAAAAGGTATTAAGCAATTAAGAGACAAGAGGAAAAGAAGAGATACGTGTTTGATTGTCTCTAAGTCTCATGAAGAATTAGGGTTTTTAAAGAAGATACAGAGACTTAGTGACAACCATCAGATGATGAGAAAAGAGAGATTAGTGGTAGTTGCATCATCTCTGGATGCAAAATAAAGAGATAAGATAATCACATGATTAAGAGATTAAATGTGTTTAGTCATGAAGTCTCTTGATTAAACATGAGTTAAAAAAATAATCGGGCGACATAGAGATTTCACAGTCCCAAAGTCTCTAGATATAACCCCAGGTAAAAGAACAGTTAGCAAAAGTGCTTTCTCACGGTGTCTCCGTAAGATCAAAGGTTAAGTTAAAACATTAAGAGACATCAGGACAAATATTGATATAATGATTGATCCTACAGTAGTCACCAAGTCTCTTGAAGGAACTGTAGTTATCAAAATTATCATGCGACGAGGAGACCACTCAGTCACTGAGTCGCTGGAAGCTGACCAAAGTTAAAAAATGAATTTTTCTATGTCGCCATCATGGAAAGTTGCTAACCAATCAGATTGCAAGGATTTTGAAAGATGGAAAAAGTAGCCGTAATTTGATTTAATGCAGCCAATTAAATTTCATTTTGAATTTTATAAGGTTTTATATTAAAAACACTCATCAGAAATTGATTGCCTGACAGTTTTAATGCCATGGATAGAACCATAAATTGATGGCACAGTACATGAAACTAATGGCGGAAGTGACTGGATGCTAAGTTTACCAGTTTGAAGAGACATCTACATTGAATTATTGGTTATAAGTATACTTTTCTATTATCATTTTATTTTACCAAGCTTTCATTTTCTCAGAGTGAAGAGTTCATAGAATTTTTTAGTGCTTTATGAGAGAAGTGAAATTTCCAACAATAGAGAATTCAAAAGGAGATTCAATGATTTAGAAGTTAAAAAAGAGTGAAATTTTTAGTGTTTCCAGTGATACAATTCAGAATTGTAGAGGGTTTTCAAAGTTGGTGGTGAGGGTTTGTAAATAGATTTGTTTCAATATCGGTGCTAAGGGTTGGGAACAGAACATAAAAAAATAAGATGAGTCAAGCACAAAGCATGGCTTCCACCAGTGGAAGGAGTGAGGATGTTGATGATGAATCAAAGGGGAAAAGAAACTATTTAGGTGAGTTTCTCACTTTACTACCAGGATCAAGCTAGAATAGAAAGGTAAGTGTCAATACCTTAGTTGATGACATGGCTTATATTAGAGATGCAAAAATTCTAGGTTCATCAGGCTATTCATTGTTCAATTACTTTTTTAATAATAGCGATGAACCCATGCCTATCTAAAACCCTTGGACATGTGGGTTAACTAGGTTAATTATTCCTAATGTTTTTATTGATGCTAATTTCATATTAGAGTTGGCCAGTAGATATGATTCCTTGTCTAAAACCATTAAGAGGGAGGATAGAAAACACTTTCTTACACTTGACCAGAATACATTCATGAAATCCTTTAATGTATATTACCCCATGGCTACTGATAAAAACCTAAAGATCTAAGATAATAGATACATGTCCCTAAGAAGATGAAAGCCCATATACATCCCATGGCAGGACCTGCCCCATATTTTTATAAAGACATGAATTTCTATATCAAATATATAGCTTATGTACTATGCAGAGTGCTTGGAAAGGATGTTGGAGCTAACAGAATCACCTCAGATATTTTAATGATGCTATTGGATATGTAGGGCTTCCATACCACTTCCATTTATGACTACATTCAGTATATTATAGACCAAATACATCAGGGCTTTGTGGACATACAAAGTAAAAAGGATCACCCAAAGTTTCTGCATTACTCAATCCTTATGCATTTGATCCTGTACTACAATTTTCCAATAATGAATTGTCATTTCCTACAACTATGGAGGTTTCATCATGGTCAGACCAACCCTATTTAGTTTTGGCTCAAAGTATGGAATAATACTTCCAGAGAGCAGGAGTTCTATGCCTTTGAGAATGAGATAATTTATCCAATTACTAAATGTTTAGGTGTGGATAAAACCATATTGCCTATCAAGGTAATTTAGCTTTTGAGGCCATGTCAATACCTTGACAAATGGCCAGGAGACCATAATTGGGGTGATTTTTACTATGAGAATAATTTTACAATAATGATAGTTTATGGTTACTCCCACCCTCCACACATTTTTCCATTCGATGTGCCACCGAGGATAGCTACAATGGAATTTTTAAGACAATTGATTCTGGTTGACAGGGAATATTAGCTGCACATAGGAAGGGTACTTTTACCCCCAGGCAATTCAAAATTTATAATTTCACTATTGGGAAGAGGGCTATAGACCCTGTGAATGCTTGGATGAATCACTACAGAATGAATGTTGCCCTGCATAGACATTTGGATACAGAGGGTTTCATCATAAGTGCGAGGAAATTTCTCACACCAACCATCCCTTACACAATAATACATGAAGAATGTATGGAGGAGGACTTAATAACAAATATAATGGAGGATGAGGAGGTGGATAGGAGAGAAATCAAGTTCAATGAAATTATGGACCTGGAGAGGCAGCTTAAGAGGAAAGGAATGAAGTTTAGGGGTTTCTTCCCAAATATGCCTTATCTGAAAAGGCTGGATGAAATGAACAAATTGCATACCCTCTTATGCAATCAATTGGAGGAAGCACTGGTAGTCCTAGAAAAGGGCCATAGAGAACATTCTGAGTCTAAATATGATGATGGCAGTGATCAGGGATGTCCTCACCTACTGCTTACCTAGGTTATCAAGGATTTGCATTGTAGCAAGTTGTTGAGGGGGAAGACATCATTGACCTAAAAGAGGTCCCAAAAAAGGAAGTGACAAATGAGCCCCCACTAAAGAGACAAAACGTGGAAACAGGGGAACCTTCCAAGAAGAATAAAATAGATAGAATTGGAGAATTAATAATTGGAGATAGGCCCTATGATCACTTACTGAGAAAAAAGATCAGGGCAAGAAAGAAGCTCCAAAAGAATACATAGGAAGAGGAAAATTTTCCTCTAAGATCATGTACAAATGAGAGATTGATGCATCAAGAGGAATTCCTCAAGGATGACAAATTCACTAAAATGAGAGAGTTTAAAGACTTCCTAATATGGAATAAGCAAAAACAAGTTGGAAAACACTTACAACTAGAAGGTGGTGATCCAGTCACCCAGGAAGCCCTACAAACATTATAGAATTATGATCCTGAATCAGAAGAGATTACACCGGAGAAAGAAAGACAATTGGTTAAGGCCATTGGGATACTATTTGTAGAAGGCTGGGACTTGTCCTTAGCATTCATCATAGACCAGATAAGAAGACAACCTAATGTAAAATTGACATCAGAAACTCAGGTTGGAGATATGGTCAGAGGGTTTGTGTATAACCCTAAATCTCAGGCACTTGCAATGTGGATTCTAGCTTCTAAACATCATAAGTCAGCCCTAACCAATATCCAAGATAAAATGGAGGGAAATAAGATCATTTGGACCCTCCAAAATATAGGGGATTTAGAGATATCCCAAGTTTAACCCATTTTGCTCAGCTTAATGAAGCAAAAATAGTCCAACTCTCAGAAAAACTACACAAGATCACTAGTGATACTAGTGATATTTCAAAAGATAGGGAGTTAGCACTGGTGAAGAGAAAATAAAAACATAAGCTTATAGATGAGCTCACCAAGCAACTGCTAGTGATAATAGAGCCAGCCCCTATTGAGCCCAAAGAGGCAGTGGATGTTGAAGTTCAAATAGAAGATACAGGGGAGATACCTGCTGAAACATATCAAGGGGTTACAATGAATAATAATGTGGTTTTGGAAGCATTAGCTTCAATTTTGAAATATAGAATTGACATCATTAAAGATAAAATTGATGTGGTGTATGGAGCTTATGGTAGGTTGCCAGGCCTACAAGTAGAGGTGGCCAACTTTTTGAAAATTTTGAATCCCTACTATGCTACTTGGTCTGGGAGGACATCACTTTTTGAAAGATTAGCATCAGTACAACCATTAAGGTCAGACCTGCCAGAAATAGTGACTTTGGTTGGTGTTGGTACTCCCAAATTTCAAACAAATTTGAGTGACCATGTTAGAATTTTCAATAAGGAAAAATGAGTACCCTAAAAAATTTGTGTGAGAAGGCTTAGTTGAAGTGCTTGTGAAAGATACCCTGTTGATTTTCATGATGTACCGATTGGGAAGAGGCTTCAATGCCTTTCATTTGATATATGCAGTGGATTCCATCTCCTAAATTTCAATTATGATATGTTTAGGGAGTAGTCATTTTGAGGTGGTTACATAAATCTGCATTTTTGCTAAGTGTCAAATTGTTGTAACTTGCCCAGTTTGCTTCTGAATATCTTGCACCCTGTTAAGTTTCATAAGCCATTTCTTTGGGAATGTTTAACATGTATATCAGAGAGATTATTTTTTAAATCCTAAGTCATTTTGAATCCATTTGATAAGTTTTCAGTTTCCCCAAAGTTGGTCTTGCAAAACTGTCTTGTTTCTCTGTTATACCCAGATTGTTGAATAGGCTACTTTGAGCTTCTGTAAGTCGTATCCACTTGAATGCCCTGCATAATTGATTTTTCCCCTAGGTTAAAAACATGAGAGTGTACCTACCTAAATATTTTTAGACTCATACCAATCCATTTGTTCACTTTCCCAGCTTAATTCCAAATCCAAATTCTGCATATTCACTGAGTTTAAAATCAGAAAAGTTGTAAGGTGCTAACTTTGCAGATTTGTACTGGTTGATCAGTTCACTTTCAGTGAAATTTAGTTGAATATTAATGTTACATGTGTGAAGGTGAATCAAGTTCTAGAGGTTTAGATTCTGAAGGTTCTACTTAATGACTTTATGATTTCAGTATATGAGACTGTTTGTGCAGTTTGCCAATGCAAAACAAAATGAAGTAAACAAAGTGGTCATTTTCAGAGAGTGATAACTTTTTGTGTGAAATATATTTTCATGAACCAATTGTGACATCATTCTCATGGAATGTAAGTATACTACTTGATCTGATGGTGAATTCTCAAATCATATCTTGCTAATCTTTCAATGACTGATCTGGATGAAGTTTATGTTGTTTCAGCATATTGCATTTACACAGTTTTCTGAATTGCTAAGTTTGAACAGTTACATCTTGTACTTGAGGATAAATATAGAAAATCACTTTTGCATGAGTATTTTATGTGGATAAATGAATCACTTTTCCAAGTGACAGATCTTCAAGAGTTGATCCGATGTCCTTTCAAATTGCAACTTGGGCAGGGTTTGTATAAGTTTGAATACGCCTAATTGCAGAATAATTGAAGTAGCCAGTTTTGAATATTATCATCTTGAACCCCTGATGCTTTCAAGTAAATCCAGTTGGTTACCATTCTTAGATGTTGGAAATGAGCTGGGATTTAAGATTACATAATTTTGGGAGGCCTTTTGATCAGTTTTCAAAGCTGACTTCAGAGGCCATTTGTTGTTTGTTGGACCAGTTTGCAGTGCTATACATATCAATTTTTAATGATTGACGGTTCAGTACTTCATTATCCAGTTGCACATTAGGTTTTATTTTGGGAGCACAAAGAGGTTGATTTATGAAGTGGTGATGGTTCCTCTATTAAATCATTATGCAAGAGCCTGGAGTGCACTGAATGAGTATGTGGATAGTACTTAAAATGCTATTCAGCAATGCGCCTATCAAATAATGTTTCTATTTCTTCAAGTATTTTCCTTCAAAATTATAATAATCCATGAGGAAGATATGTTGGAAATAGGGGCTCATGTTTATATAGTTGATTCTAAGTTAACTAAATACATCACAGAGTTTTATAGATATGTGGAAGTAGGCATATAAATTTTGAAGTATATCAAGATTTGTGCAATTAGTAGTTGGAATTAAAGAAACAACCATCACAATATATATGGGAGTCTCAAACATTTCATGGAGGTGTTGTGTTAAATTCGAGGAGGCATTCCATGCAAGATAGATTTAATGGTTTTCTTTCAAATGCATGAGATGGCTTGCACAGTGAATGCTGGAGTACATTTATGAAGAGACTTTGTGTAGGGTAAATGAAGGGAGAATGCAATGTCTACGCTAAATATGAAAGGGGGAAGATTATAATGTTTGTATAAACTACCAAGCAAGAGGGGTCATTTGGTGCAGAATATAAAGGATGATAAAACTTGCAATATGCAAATGGCAGGTATCAATACAATGCATTTGCAAAACATTGTAAATAGCAACATGGCTCATGTAATGACTGGGGAGAATTTTCAATATCAGTGACAATTTAAATATTGCAAATGTAATCCCATACCCAAGAGAAATTTACACAGCATATAGAGCTGGAGAATGGAGGACATTTTAAATGGTTAAATTTTTATTACCTCTCATTGTAAACACGAATTTGCAAAAAGCCTAAAACACAGTCATATTTCGGGGAGCGTAACTTTTTATTCAACCATTGGATCAGGCTAAATTTCTGATATGTTGTCGCAAATATAATTCTACAGATTCCTACTAGAGCAATTTTCAAAATTCTTCCTGGTTTGCGAGATACAGTCATTTGTGTGGAGCACTATCAAGAAGATAAAATATTTTTTTTTTTAAAATGCTTAAGAGCATTATCCCATATTGCCTGTGCAGTGGCATTTTTAGTGTTTATATACTAAAAGGCTTTGCATATGAAATAAGAAGAAGAGCTTAGAGACTCTTGGTGGGCCCTTGGGAGCTGTAGGATATAATGCATAGATGGGCCCCTTATTTTGAACCAAATTTCAAAAATACCTTAAAAACTACATGGAAGTTTATCCCACATGCACCCTGCAAGAGCATTTCGAAATGTTTATAAGCCAAAAAAAGAACACATAAAATGTAAAGCAAAGAGGAAGCTATCCACGTGTGCACCTAGACTCAAGTGCCTCGATATCTATGCCAAAAATTCTCAATGACCAAATTTTGTAGAAAGATGGTGACATGGAAAAGAGCACACGTGGCACATAGTCACATGGTCACCAAAAGATAACCGCCAAGTGAGATAACCGCTGCGACTTGGAGACTGACCACTAGTGGTTAGTCGTGAAGTCATTAGATGTAAGAGCTAACTTCTGTGACCAGGAGATAGCCGTCAGTCACGTGGTTGCCAGACAAGAAAAGATAACCGCCAGATGTTCCTCGCATGGTCGCTAAATGTTAGTCGTTAAAGTGAAAAGTTTTAGAGACTTAGAGACTATGTGGTCACATGGTCAATGGATGTTAAGGATAAACCGTCAAAGGCTAAGTCACATGGTCACGAGAAGATGATAGTTAAGGTGAAAAGTTTCAAAGACAATGAGACTAAGGTTAGTCGCCAGGTCACCGGACATAAAATGCTAAGTCAGATTCATTACTAGACTTGGAGACTAAAGCTAGTCTCCAAGTCTCCAATTTAAACCATGGTCAGTGAAAAGATTAGGAGACTTGGAGACAAAGAGGAAAAGGTAACTGAAGTTAAAAAGTGAGTTAAATGTGAGATATGAGCAGCCAATCAGAGCATGCCACATGTCAAATTCTGGTGAGTTCTGGGAAGAAATGTAGAAAATTGGAGATTTCAAGATATTGAAATGTGCACAGGATAATTTTTTAATATTTTATTGCAAATGCTTATCCAATATACATTCTGGGAGATTTTTTGCAATAACAAGATGGAAATAAGATTTTTTCTAATATGATCAGATTTGGGGGTTTCTCAGAAAATGAAGACCAGATCCATGAATAAAAATCAATCAAATTTGCACAGATGGGACAAAAAGATAAAGTTTTCAAAAACAATCAGATTTTTGCAGAGATATCAGATTTTAATGACAGTTTCAGAGGAGAATAATATCAGATTTAGATTTTGAAAAGGCAGGATGAAGACAAAGAAAGAATAGATAAAATACAAATATTTCAAATGCAGGTAATCAGATTTCATAGCAAATAACAAAGTTTGATGATAGAGGCCAGATTAAGATGAATCTGATCTATTTGACCGACATTTCTAAGATAATGGGAGACTTAAAGAATAAAATCTGATATTTTTCAGATTACATTAAAGATAGAAATTGACAGAAACAATATTAAAATACAAATGAAAGTGTATAGGGGTTTCTCAGTCTTCTCTCCCATTTGGATTGGCAACTTGCAGAGGTGATTGTAGAAGTTTCTTGATTGTTTGAATGTAGTGGCATTTTCACAGAGGATGAATTTAATGCATTTAATGATAAGGATGATTGAATATTTGTTTTTAATAACAGAAACATAAGATACAACGATTTTTGACAGCTTGTGGTGAGATGATTGGACAGATTTATTTCAATGTTAGTGAAGGAGAATGATGACAATCACATGGACAAAGTGCAAAATCAGATTTAATTTTCCATCTTTGTCCATCCACCGCTTGAAGGTTTTGTTCTT
This sequence comes from Thuja plicata, assembly GCA_018584345.1. Lineage (NCBI taxonomy): Eukaryota > Viridiplantae > Streptophyta > Pinopsida > Cupressales > Cupressaceae > Thuja > Thuja plicata. Next base: position 1,107,471 of record MU223324.1, read on the forward strand.
TCTTGTTTTTTCTGTGATTTGGGTTAGGTCAAGACATCTATAGGTTGTTGCATCCTTATGGATTCCGGGATGTCTTAAGCCTATAAAGAGACCAATTTGATAATTTGCAGGGGTTCCTTTTTTCTTCTCTATTTTTGGGGTCTTCCCTGCAGATGTTCAGAGCAGGTCCCTGTTGGTCTTGGGAAATTTTATTGCAAATTGGACTTCTATGTATTTGTGATATTCAAAAATCTTATTGTCTGGATATGTTGAAGCAGAATTCATTAATGGAATACAGTGTAGTTTTCCCTCTCTCATATTATCTTGTCTCTTTGCATTCTGTTTGTGCTCTACTGTGTTTCACTTGTAAGGCATTTGAAATACACCTTCTATAAGGTAGTATGTCTAATTATTTATGAGTTTCTTTCAAGGAAAGGACTAAGTTTCATAGATAGTTTTGGAGAGCAAAGCATTATGATAAGGATTTGATGCAGAAGCATGTATATGAGAGGATAGTTTGTAAGGCACTCTATCTCAATTACATGTAGTTTGTAAGGCACTCTATAGTATCTCCATTGGTTTATTTCTGCTAATTCATGTTTTCATTGACTCTTTGCCCTAGGGATAGGCACTGGTCTAGGATATAGTTTATAGTTTGTTCCTCATCCAATATCAAAATCATTTCAATCAAATATACTTCTGTTACTTGGAACAAACGAGTTGAATTCATTAGGGACTCATATCAGTAGGATATTGTCCATTTTAGTGATTCCTTGGAGAGTGAATCAACTAGGTTATCCCTCCTTAAAAGGAAGAAAGATGAAAATCCTTATATCACTATTTTTTTCTATATTTACAATCATGGTTTGTATGGTTAAGTTTTACATTTGGTTATGCTTGGTCATATGCAGAGTGTTTCATAAAGTTGATTTAATAAGCTCCTAATAGGAAATCAGTGTCCACATTCATATATATACTGTGTGATCAGTAATCATAAAGAGGTAAAACCTTCCTGAGTATATGTGGAGCTCAAAAATGAAGAAGGATCTTGTCTAATCCTTAGCAATTAGGCTTTTCTTGCATCTGAATCAATATAGACAACATGGTGTTCAAGTAGTCATTTCAAGCATTGTGATTCATACAAGAAAAAACCCTAACAAATTGGTGACTCTACTGGGGATAAATAAAAGGACAACAAGTTTAAGATGTTCAATTCCTTGCTTTGTTGAATCATCCCAAAGTCTGGTCATAAAGTCATCATTTTCAAAGAAATATTCCTCTAAATTTTGAAAGGAGTCAAGCTGTTTTGTCTGTTATTGCAAAGTGTCTGAACGTTTTTAGTTTCTCCAAAATAGTATCAAAATAATCTCACTATTGGTGAGTGGTGACTCTGAATTCTCTGATTTGCACTAGTGTGCATGATAAAGAAAGACTACAAAAGAAGGTGGACTTGCAGCAATAGTGACAACAGATTTTTGGGCTCCTATGGTTATGGACATAGCCAAGTAAGGAATCAATAAAGGGATTTATGTGTGGTGTATGTGAGTGATCTGATTTGAAGAAACTAGAGTTAAAAATGGATCTCAGCCAGTTGTAAATTTTTCTCTACAACAAGGTGGAAGCTCTACAAGTTGGAAGGCTGATTTGGAGGTGTTTTCAAGTCACATATTTGCAGCAGCTCAAGTACATCCAGGTATTTTAATAAAAATTTTGATAGTTTTCCTTATCAAGTGATTATAGCACTATAGAAAAAAGGAATCAGGTGTAAAAGAGGTTTACATATTTCAAGTTTTTACTTGTTTTTCTGTAAAATCTGAATGAGATATGTGCTAGATAAGAGTGGCAGTTTGTAATCTTTTTGACTACTAAGATGTCACAATCTAGTGATTGGAGGGGTAATAATTTGTTTGGGGCAATTAGTTTTGAGGGTATCCCTGGATATCCAAATCATATTCCATCAAAGGTTAGGGAGTGTTTGCCAAAGTTTACTAGTTTTGGTGAACAATCAGCTGAAGATCATTTAGAAAATTTTGCTGACTTGGTAGACAGCCATAACATCTCACATGAGGATATATTGATGAAACTTTTTGTAATATCCTTAGTTGATATTGCAAGAGACTGGTTTAGAGATTTACCTCATGGCTCAATAGAATCCATGGAAGCATTAGTGGCTTGTTTTATTAAAAGATTTAGTGATTTTGAGCAACTTAGTGATGTAGAGAAGTATGAGGATAAAGAGCACAGTAATGAACATGGCACATTTGAATGGAATGATCCTATATTAGAATATGAGCTTGTCAAAGAAGAGACAGATATGTTGAGACAAAGGCTCCAAGAAAAGGTGGTGCTACTTTTACAAGGACACATGAGCAGAGAAGAAAATGAGTCATCATATGACTTTTACATAAGATTTGCTGATAAGCTAAAAGGCTATGGTGTCATTTTTTGCCCTCAGGATCTTGTATGGGCAGATTTATTTGTTGAGCTTTGTTTTCACCATACATGCAATTTACCAATTTCTCAGAGGGAAGAGTATATTCAGCAAGTTATAGAATGGATAAAGGGTTTAGAGGATGCTGCTTCTAAAGATATATATGATGTTGAAAACAATGATAATGATTCTAAAATTTCTAAGATTATTGAAGAATCTAATGATAAATCTGACAGTGAATCTGAATTTAATGATATTGAAAGTGATAAAGATGAATATATGTTTAGTGATGATGAGGAGTCTACTTGCAGTAAGGGTATTGTTGATTATGATATTGATATAAAGCTTTATGATCAAAAAGACAATGAGAAAGATATATGCAACCAGCAAGAAGACAACTATGATGCAGACATGAGTGTTTGTAGTGAGGACCTTACACAAGATGATATGGTTTCAGTGGTTTCACTACAAGATTCCAATAAAGAAGAAAATTTCAGCATCATGCAAGAAGACAGTAAGGAGATAAATGAAGAAGATGACTATTGTTCCCTTCACAGTGAAAAAATTGTAGAGATTTTATCTTTTGAGTATCTCAGATATTTAGGAAATGGAAGCTTTGAACTTTCATGTCCAATACATATTGATTTTGACAAGGAAAGTGAATCAGTGCATTCTGATTTGGACATATGTGATATTGTTTCTTCTTGCACTCCTTTTTCATTAGGCTACAACAAATGTCAGTTTGATTTATCAGATGATGAGGTTTTTAGTATGGTTTCAGATTTAGCAGATGTGGAAATTCCAAGTATTGAGTTGAGTACTGATTTAGAGAATAGTGTGGATTTTGAATCTTGTTTTGATTCTAAGTTTTCCTTTGAATCATTAAAAAGTGGTCAATCAGTAGCTCAAGTTTCATTGGCCAATATTCAATGTATTGGTATTTTCCCTCCCACCCACCACTTTTCTTTGAGTTTTTTTTATGATGATAAGCTGCAGGGTGCTCCTATTTTTGATGAAGAGGTTATCAAGCTCCATATCCTAAGTTTGATCATATCCAAGGTGATGAGTCTTCTCTAATTTTGCATGATAAGAAAGTGATGGATGTGAGTGAACTTAATGATGCTTGCCCAAGAAATATGATAGAGGTTGAGTATCCCTCCTTTCAGTTGGATGGTGAGTTTTTGAGTTATGGTTTACATATGAAAGATGATAAATGTTATAGGTATCAAAGTATGCTCTTATCTAAAGAATGTGACATGTATATGCCACAAAAAATTTATGATGATAATCTGCCTAATATTTATGGAAGCTCATATGAAGAATTTGCAAATTTGTTTTCATATGATGAGTTGATACAGGATGACAGTGGATTGGATAAGATAGATAAGAGTGGCACTGTTATCATATTTTTGAAACATGGGGCAGAGAGCTTTGTGTTTGGCAGAGGTAAGTGTTGATTTCAGTTGTGGGACTTTGGGCCTCTTGTAGATAATGAAAATATTGTATATTTTCTTTCCCTTTCAGTTGTGTGTTTGCTTTCAGTAGAGGTTTCCACATTTTTTGAGAAGAGACAAAAATTTTGAGAGGTAAAGTTTTGAAAAGAGGAAAGTGAAAAGAGATAAAATCTAATTTGAAGTTTTGGGGTGGTCTGCTACTCTAGAGATCTGTGGTTCTTGGTATAAACTTACATTTAACCATCCTCAATCAGAGCCACTGTTGGTACTCTCAAATTTGGAACAAATTTGAGTGACCATGTTAGAATTTTCAATAAGGCAAAATGAGTACCCTAAAAAATTTGTGTGAGAAGGCTTAGTTGAAGTGCTTGTGAAAGATATCCTGTTGATTTTCATGATGTGCCAATTGGGAAGAGGATTCAATGCCTTTAATTTGATATATGTAGTGGGTCCCAGCTCCTAAATTTCAATTCTGATATGTTTAGGGAGTAGTCATTTTGAGGTGGTTACATAAATCTGCATTTTTGCTAAGTGCCAAATTGTTGTAACTTGCCAGTTTTCTTCTGAATATCTTGAACCCTATTGAATTTCATAAGCCATTGCTTTGGGAATGTTTAACATGTATATCAAAGAGCTTATTTTTTAAATCCTAAGTCATTTTGAATCCATTTGATAAGTTTTCAGTTTCCCCAAAGTTGGTCTTGCAAAACTGTCTTGTTTCTCTGTTATACCTAGATTGTTGAATAGCCTACTTTGAGCTTCTGCAAGTCGTATCCAATTGACTGTCCTGCATAATTGATTTTTCCCCTAGGTTAAAACATGAGAGTGTACCTACCTAAATATTTTTAGACTTGTACCAATCCATTTGTCCACTTTCCCAACTTAATTCCAAATCCAAATTCTACATATTCACTGAGTTTAAAATCAGAAAAGTTTTAAGGTGCTAACTTTGCGGATTTGTACTGGTTGATCAGTTCACTTTCAGTGCAGGTTAGTTGAATATTCATGTTACATGTGTGAAGGTGAATCAAGTTCTAGAGGTTCAAATTCTAAAGGTTCTACTTGATGACTTTATGATTTCAGTATATCAGACTGTTTGTGCAGTTTGCCAATGCAAAACAAAATGAAGTAAACAAAGTGGTCATTTTCAGAGAGTGATAACTTTTTGTGTGAAAGATATTTTCATGAACTGATTTTGACATCATTCTCATGGCATGTAATTATACTACTTGATCTGATGGTGAATTCTTAGAGCATATCTTGCTAATCTTTCAATGACTGATCCGGATGAAGTTTATGTTGTTTCAGCATATTGCATTTACACAGTTTTTTGAATTGCTAAGTTTGGACAGTTACATCTTGTACTTGAGGATAAATATAGAAAATACCTTTTGCATGACTATTTGATGTGGATAAATGAATCACTTTTCCAAGTGACAGATCTTCAAGATTTGATCCGATGTCTTTTCAAATTGCAACTTGGGCAGGGTTTGTATAAGTTTGAATACGCCTAATTGCAGAATAATTAAAGTAGCCAGTTTTGAATATTATCATCTTGAACCCCTAATGCTTTCAAGTAAATCCATTTGGTGACCATGATTAGTGTTGGAAAGTGACAATGCAAGCAATTGTTATTTTGTCATTGTTGTCAAACCTTGACTAGTGAGACTATTGTTATATATTTGAGTACCATATCTATTGTTGATGGAGAAGATTTAACAAGAAGACCAAGTAAATGGTTGAGTTAAGGAAAATAAAAGGGTACTTGATTAGCTAGCACTCTGGCAAAGAAATTAGTTGCTTATCTTTCAAAGATAGTTTTTCTGGTTGTTCTGTGCCGAGTAAAGTTGCTTGTGTCGAGCAAAGTTTCTTGTGCCAAGTGAAGTTGTTCATGACGAGCAAAGTTGTTCAATGCCGAGCACCATTGAAATTGCCGAGTGAAAATAGTGATGTTGGCTGACTTATAGTAATTGGATTAATGATGAGATTTGAGATCTCTGGCCAACCTAGTTAATTTTATTGGGTTATGTAATGTTAATTAAAGATTGATCAATGTCATTTAATGTATGGGTAACCGTAATTAATGCATGGTTTCAAGATTTAATTAGAGACTACTTTGGAGAAGTAAATGTAATGCAAAGATGGGGTGATCCTTTGGATCTGACCTAACGTAAGATCTACGATCTTGTTTAAGTGGCAAAATATTTATTTGACATAAACAGGAGGTATATGATAACCTCAAGGGGTTATTCATTTGGTATGCTGAAGTGTGCTGCTGAATGTGAAGTGGATGTATATGAAAAAAAATTTCATAGTTGATTTACTATTTGGCATGATCTAGTAGAGAAGGCTGAATACAGAAGCATAGAGTTGCATGTGTGATTTCTTGACAGATTTCCAAGCAGATCAAAAGGTTGAAATGACAATGCAGGCTATCCAGTAAGTTAACATCAAAGAGTTGTAATTGGATCTGAATTTGCAAAGTAAGTTGTATGTACCAGATCACAACTACTGATTACCTTCTAACCATTGTATCAGTTAAATCCTTTAACAAGGTTGAACTAACAGTCATTTGTATAAATCCTCTAACAAGGTGACATTCAGGTGGAATTTTCTAAGTCCTCTAACAAGGCCACTCCTGACAGGGTGATTAAATCCTTTAACCAGGTCACACCTAGCAGTGTGTTATTTTAACCTTTAACAGGATTGGCTCCTCACAGGGCATCACTTTAGAAGAGTGAATACTTGGTAGCATGTTACTGGTGGTTTTTCCCATATTGGGTTTCCATGTTAAATACTTGTGTCAACTTGTGTGAATGCTTATGGTTTGCTTCATTGTTATGTTTTTACAAGCTAATTTCAATTGACAGTAAACTGCATGATTAAAGTTGTTGACTTATGCTACTACTGCCGAGTAGATCTAAAATAAAGAAAGTTTTTATTTGCTACATCTAGACCCGAGGATAATTTATTCACTCCTCCCCTCTCAGTTATTCTAAATTCATTCTAATAATTGGTATCAGAGCTTTGGTCTCCTGAAAATAGTTTGAAGGTACTTGGAGCGAAAAGATCAAAGATGTATAAGAAGGAGGTTCCTAAGCTGAACAAAGATAACTTATCTGCATGGCAGAGTTTGATGAAACTACATTTGGCTGGTATTGAAGATGATGCTAAGTGACTTATTGAACATGCCTATGTACCACCTACTACTCCTCTCATAGATTCTCAACTAAAAGAAAAGCAAGTGCACAATCAAGCAATGTTGGAGATCGCCTCGTCATTGAGCTATTCAGAGTTTGATGATATAAAGAGCTGCACAAATGCAAAAAAGATGTGGGACAGACTTGCAACTGTCTATGGTGGAGACACAAATGTACTAAGAGCTAAATCAGAAAGTTTAAGAGGTAAGTTTGATGAAATGAAAAAGCAAGAAGGTGAAAATGTTGTTCAGTACTATGGTAGAGTAAAATAAGTTGTAAATGCCATTAGATGGGCTAATGGAACAATTGATGAGAACACTATTATGATAAAGGTACTAAGAAATTTACTTCCTATATATGCTATTAGAGTTTCTACAATTCAAGAATTGAGATGTACTCCTAACAATAATCTGAATCTGGAAAATCTGATAGGCAGACTCACTGCATTTGAAATGTCAAATTATGATAAC
>MU223324.1:1119090-1137602 GCA_018584345.1 Thuja plicata
ATTGGTTGGTAACTATGCTTGTTAAATCATTGTTTTAATATTTTGTGTTGCCATCAATGCCAAAGAGGGAGATTGTTGGAAAGTGACAATGCAAGCAATTTTTATTTTGTCATTGTTGTCAAACCTTGATTAGTGAGACTATTGTTATCTGTTTGAGTACCATATCTATTGTTGATGGAGAAGATTTAACAAGAAGACCAAGTGAATGGTTGAGTTAAGACAAATAAAGGGTACTTGATCAATTAGCACTCTGGAAAAGCAATTAGTTGCTTATCTTTCAAAGATAGTTAATCAGACTATTCTGTGTCGAGCAAAGTTGCTTGTGCCAAGAAAAGTTGCTTGTGCTAAGTGAAGTTGTTCATGACGAGCAAAGTTGTTCAATGTCGAGCACCATTGAAATTGTTGACTGAAAACAGTGATACTGGCCGACTTACAGTAATTGGATTATGTAGTGGTAATTAAAGATTGATCCACGTCATTTAATATATGGGTAACCATAATTAATGCATCATTTCAAGATTTAATTAGAGACTGCTTTGGAGAAGTAAATGTAATTCAAAGATGGGATGATCCATTGGATCTAGCCTAACCTAAGATCTATGATCTTGTTTAAGTGGAAAAAGATTTATCTGACCTAAATAGGAGGTATATGATAACCTCAAGGGATTATTCATTTGGTCTGTTGAAGTGTGCTACTGAATGTGAAGTGGATGTATATACAAAAAGTTTGCATAGTTGATTTACTGTTTGGCATGATCTAGCAGAGAAGGCTGAATACAGAAGCATAGAATTGCATGTGTGATTGCTTGATGGATTTCTAGTTAGATCAAAAGGTTGAAATGACAATGCAGGCTATCCAGTAAGTTAATATCAAAGAGATGTAATTGGATCTGAATTTGCAAAATAAGTTGTATGTACCAGATCACAACTACTGATTACTTTCTAACCATTGTATCAGTTAAATCCTTTAACAAGGTTGACCTAATAGTCATTTGTATAAATCCTCTAACAAGGTGACATTCAGGTGGAATGTTATAAGTCCTCTAACAAGGCCACTCCTGATAGGGTGATTAAATCCTTTAATCAGGTCACACCTAGTAGTGTGTTATTTTAACCTTTAACAGGGTTGTCTCCTCACAGGGAATCACTTCAGAAGAGTGAATACTTGGTAGCATGTTACTGGTGGTTTTTCCCATATTGGGTTTCCATGTTAAATACTTGTGTCAACTTGTGTGAATACTTATGGTTTACTTTAATGTTATGTTTTTACAAGCTAATTTCAATTGACAGTAAACTGCAAGATTAAAGTTTTTGACTTATGCTACTGGTGCCGAGTAGATCTGAAATGCAAAAAGTTTTTATTTGCTACATTTAGACCTGAGGATAACTGATTCACCCCTCCCCTCTCAGTTATTCTAAATTCATTCTAACACTTAGATGTTGGAAATGAGCAGGGATTTAAGACTGCATGATTCTGGGAGGCTTTTTGATCAGTTTTCAAAGCTGACTTCAGAGGCCATTTGTTGTTTGTTGGACTACTTTACGGTGCTATACATATCAGTTTTAAATGATTGTCGGTTCAGTACTTCATTTTCCAGTTGCACATTAGGTTTTATTTTGGGAGCACAAAGAGGTTGATTTATGAAGTGGTGATGGTTTCTGTATTAAATCATTATGCAAGAGCCTAGAGTGCACTCAATGAGTATGTGGATGGTACTTAAAATGCTATTCAGCAATGCGCCTGTCAAATAATGTTTCTATTTCTTCAAGTATTTGCCTTTAAAATTATAATAATCCATGAGGAAGCTATGTTTGCAATAGGGGCTCATGTTTATATAGTTGATGTTGAGTTAACTAAATACATCACAGAGTTTTATAAATATGTGGAAGTAGGCATATAAATTTTGAATTATATCAAGATTTGTGCAATTAGTAGTTGGAATTAAAGAAACAACTAGCACAATATATATAGGAGTCTTAAGCATTTCATGGAGGTGTTGTGTTAACTTGGAGGAGGCATTCCATGCAAGATAGCTTTAATGGTTTTCTTTCAAATGCATGAGATGGCTTGCACAATGAATGATGGAGTACATTTATGAAGAGACTTTGTGCAGGGTAAATGAAGGGAGAATGCAATGTCTATGCTAAATATGAAAGGGGGAAGATTATAATGTTTGTATAAACTACCAAGAAAGAGGGGTCATTTGGTGCAGAAAATAAAGGATGATAAAACATGCAATATGCAAATGGCAGGTATCAATACAATGCATTTGCAAAACACTGTAAATAGCAGCATGGCTCATGTAATGATTGGGGAGAATTTTCAATATCAGTGACAATTTAAATATTTCAAATGTAATCCCATACCCAAGAGAAATTTACATAGCATATAGAGCTAGATAATGGAGGACATTTTAAATGGTTAAATCTTTATTACCTCTCATTGTAAACATGAATTTGCAAAAAACAAAAAACACACTCATATTGTGGGGGGAATAAATTTTTATTCAACCATTGGATTGAGCTAAATTTTAGATATGTTGTTGCAAATCTAATGCTCCAGATTCCCACTAGAGAAATTTTCCAAATTCTTCCCGGTTTGCGAGATACAGTCATCTGTGTGCAGCACTATCAAGAAGATAAAATCTTTTTTTTTTTTAAATGCTTAAGAGCATTATCCCATATTGCCTGTCCGGGGGCATTTTTAGTGTTTATATACTAAAAGGATTTGCATATGAAATAAGAAGAAGAGCCTAGAAACTCTTAGCGGCCCTTTCGAGCTGGAGGATATAATGCATAGATAGGCCCCTTATTTTGAACCAAATTTTGAAAATACCTTAAAAACTACATGGAAGTTTATCCCACATGCACCCTGCAAGAGCATTTTGAAATGTTTATAAGCTGAAACAAGAACACATAAAATCTAAAGCAAAGAGGAAGCTATCCACGTGTGCACCCAGACTTGAGTGCCTCAATTTTTGTGCCCAAAATTATTGACAACCAAATTTTGCAGAAAGCTAATGACGTGGCAAAGAGGACACGTGGCACATAGTCACATGTTCGCCAGAAGATAACCGCCAAGTGAGATAACCGATGCGACTTGGATACTCACCGCTAGTGGTTAGTTGTGAAGTTGTCAGATGCAAGAACTAACCGCCACAACTAGGAAATAGCCTCCAGTCGCATGGTCGCCAGACAAGAAATGCTAACCGCCAGATGTTCGTCGTATCATCACTAAATGTTAGTGGTTAAAGTGAAAAGTTTCAGAGACTTAGAGACTATGTGGTCGCATGGTCACCGGATGTTAAGGATAAACTGCCAGAGGCTAAGTCGCATGATCGCGAGAAGATGCCAATTAAGGTGAAAAGTTTTAGAGACAATGAGACTGAGGTTAGTTGCCAGGTCACCAGACATAAAATAATAAGTCAGATTCATTATGAGACTTGGAGACTAAAGCTAGTCTCCAAGTCTCCAATTTAAACCATGGTCAGTAAAAAGATCAGGAGACTTGGCGACAAAGAGGAAAAGGTAACTGCAATAAAAAAGTGAGTTAAATGCCAGTTATGAGCAGCCAATCAAAGCATGCCACATGTCAAATTCTGGTGAGTTCTAGGCAGAAATGTAGAAAATTAGATATTTGAAGATATTAAAATGTGCACAGGATAATTTTTTAATATTTTATTGCAAATGCTTATCAAATATGCATTCTAGGAGATTTTTTGCAATAACAAGATGGAAATCAAATTTTTTAGAATATGATCAGATTTGGGGGTTGCTCAGAAAATGAAGACCAGATCCATGAATAAAAATCAATCAGATTTGCACAGATGGGACAAAAAGATAAAGTTTTTAAAATCAATCAAATTTCTGTAGAGATATCAGATTTTAATGATAGTTTCTGAGGAGAATAATACCAGATTTAGATTTTGAAAAGGCAGGATGAAGACAAAGAAAGAATAGATAAAATACAAATATTTCAAATGCAGGTAATCAGATTTCATAGAAAATAACAAAGTTTGATGACAGAGGCCAGATTAAGATGAATCTTATCTATTTGACCAACATTTCTAAGATAATGGGAGACTTAAAGAATAAAATATGATATTTTCATATTACATTAAAGACAGAAATTGACAGAAATAGTATTAAAATACAAATGAAAGTGTATAGGGGTTTCTTAGTCTTCTCTCCCATTTGGATTGGCAACTTGCAGAGGTGATTGCAGAAGTTTCCTAATTGTTTGAATGTAGTGGCATTTTCACAGAGGATGAATTTATTGCATTTAAAGATAAGGATGACTCAATAGTTGTTTTTAATAACAGAAAGATAAGATACAGTGATTTTTGACAGCTTGTGGTGAGATGATTGGATAGATTTATTTCAATGTTAGTGAAGGAGAATGATGACAATCACAGGGACAAAGTGCAAAATTAGATTTCATTTTCCATCTTTGTCCATCCACCTCTTGAAGGTTTTGTTATTTCTTCTTTTTTTCTGTGATTTGGGTTAGGTCAAGACATCTATAGCTTGTTGCATCCTTATGGATTCTGGGATGTCTTAAGCCTATAAAGAGACCAATTTGATAATTTGTAGGGGTTCCTTTTCTCTGCTATGTTTTTGGGGTTTTCCCTGCAAATGTTCAGAGCAGGTCCCTATTGGTCTTGGGAAATTTTATTGCAAATTGGACTTCTATGTATCTATGATTTTCAAAAATCTTATTGTCTGGACATGTTGAAGCAAAATTCATTAATGGAATACAGTGTAGTTTTCCCTCTCTCATATTATCTTGTCTTTTTGCATTCTGTTTGTGCTCTAGTGTGTTTCACCTGTAAGGCATTTGAAATACACCTTCTATAAGGTAGTATGTCTAATTATTTATGAGTTTCTTTCAAGGAAAGGACTAAGTTTCATAGATAATTTCAGAGAGAAAATCATTATGATAAGGATTTGATGCAGAAGTATGTATATTAGAGGATAGTTTGTAAGGCAGTCTATCTCAATTACATGTAGTTTCTAAGGCACTCTATAGTATCTCCTTTGGTTTATTTATGCTAATTCATGTTTTCATTGACTCTTTTCCCTAGGGATAGGCACTAGTCTAGGATATAGTTTGCAGTTTATTCCTCATCCAATATCAAAATCATTTCAATCAAATATACTTTTGTTACTTGGAACAAACAAGTTGAACTCATTAGGGACTCATATCAGCAAGATATTGTCCATTTTAGTGATTCCTTGGAGAGTGAATCGACTAGGTTATCCCTCCTTAAAAGGAAGAAGGATGAAAATCCTTATATCACTAGTTTTTGCTATATTTACAATCATGGTTTGTATGGTTAAGTTTTGCATTTGGTATGCTTGGTCATATGCAGAGTGTTTCATAAAGTTGATTTAATAAGCTCCTAATAGAAAATCAGTGTCCACATTCATATATATACTGTGTAATCAGTAATCATAAAGAGGTAATACCTGCTTGAGTATATGTGGAGCTCAAAAATGAAGAAGGATCTTATCCAATCCTTAGCAATTAGGCTTTTCTTGCATCTAACTCAATATAGACAGCATGGTGTTCAAGTAGTCATTTCAAGTATTGTGATTCATACAAGAAAAAACCCTAACAATTGGTATCAAAATAGAACAGATTGGGGCTACTTTATCCTTTTTCAAAGGAAAGGCTAAAAAAATTGATGTAAAGTTAAATATGTTTGGGGAAAGTTATAATAGATTTGTACCTTCTATCAGAATAGAGAATGATCAGATTAAACCATTAGGGTTATGGGGATCAGAGTTTGATGGTGTGCTTCCCAACAAAGACATCTATGTATCTAATCAGGGAGAGCTAGATATGGAAAGATGCAACAAGCTTTTAGATGAAGCAATAAAGGAAGAAACATACTACAGTAAATTCATTTTAGATGTTAAAGGCATAATAGATGCCATGTGGGAAAGGCAGAAGACTCAACTTGAAAACATTTATAACTTTGAGTGGCCTAAGGAAGAAGATGTGATAGCATGGGATATAATGACAAAGCCCAAGAAGAAAAATCCTATCACAGTTGATTTGGATGTCATTGATGAAGAATAAAGGACACATGGCACCTGATCTTTGAGCATAGGAAGGTTGGTAATCTAGAAAAGATTAGTGTAAGTTAGTCTGTATTGGCGGTCACTAAATCTTACTATAACTATCATATACTATCCTGAATACCTGCAGACAAAGGTGCCGACATCCACAAGAAGACAAGGTGAAAATCAGATTTCATTCCTCAGTTTTGACCTCCCACTGCTTGTAGCATTCTTGTCTTTTGTCTTTTTCTATATTTTTAGGGTTAGGTTTCTTAAACCATCTGAAGCTTGTTCCATCCTTATCTTAAAGATTCCAAGATGGTTTGAACCTATAAATAGATAAAATTGTAACATTTTGAAGGTGGTGAAATATAATTGTAAGATAGACTATAGAATTTTGTTTGAGTTTTTGAGCTTTTAGTCTGTATATGTATGAAGCAGGAATATAAATAAAATACAGTGCAACTTCTCTTCTATATTGTTGTTGTTTCTTTTCTTATTGTGTATGCTCTTTATGTTTAATCAGTAAGGCATTTTAAACATATTAGTTACAAGGTAGCTATCTAATTACTTGCAAGTTTCATTCAAGGGAAGAATTAGGTTTTGTGAGTAGTTGCAGAGAGTATAATAGTATTTGAGGATTTGATAAAAGAGTGTTGGAGTGAAAGGGTAATTTGTAAGGCACTTTCCTCAAGTTGCATATAGGTTGTAAGGCAATCTATAGTATCTTTATTTACTTTTTTTGTAGATTTTGCATCTTTTGACGCTGTAGCTCAAGGATAGACATTGGTCTACAATTTGTCAAGTGGTTTACCATCATCCAAATAATTTAAAATACATAAATATTTTACATTTACAGTCAAATATATATATATAAATTCAAGAAATTGTATCAAGATATACAATTCATTTTACTGATCCCTTTGAGAGAGGATTAAATAGGTTTCCCCTCCTAAGTTCTGAGAGCTATAAAAGGAAGAAGGATTAATGTCCTTAAAATACAAATATTTGCTATTATCATTTCAATAGTTTTCATGGTTAAACTCTATGTCAAGTTGTTCTCAATTTCATGCAGAGTAATTTATAAGGTAATACAGTAAACAAGTAGCAAATCAGTATCCGCATTTACTAATACTATAAGACAACAATATTATATAGGTAATACCTACCTGGGTGTTGTGGAACCCTTAAAGAAGGAGGTGATAATAGTTTCCCAAGATATTATCATAAACCCTCACCAATTAGAGTTTCCTCTTGTTTGAGTCATTATTTTCAAACATTGGGAGTCATAGAGTTAATCAAGTATTCAAGCATCTGTTGAAGGTTCAGGAAGAAAAAACTTTAACATCTCTCACACCTAGATTCAATGGGAATTGTTACAACTATCAAAAATTTGGGCATAGAGCACAAGATTATAGATCTAATGCTAAACATCAATGGACATAAAAGACACAAGAAAAAGCACCAAGGAAAGGTAACACTTACAATTGGGATTATAACACATGTCATAAATATCGTTACTGTGGTGAGTATGGAAATGTTCCAGAAAAATGCATAAAGACACATTTCAGAGGTAAATCTAAGAGATGGACGAATGGAAGCCTAGTTTTCTATAACTGTTTGAAAATTGGTCATACTAGGAAAGATTGGAAAACAAGGGTACCTGCTCCTACTGTTGAGAAGATTAGAGAATAGATGAACTAGACATGGATAAGGAAAGAAGAAACTAGTAGAAGTGAAGCTACTGAAGTTGAGGTCACCCAATCCCACTATCACTAATTAAGCAAAGAAAGGTATGTAAGGAACTGTGTTTATACTTTATATCTTTTATCAGTTCCTAACATATAAAAGTGCAAAAGTCCATATCTGCATATGTTAAGATGCATTAGGACATATTTTAAGTTATGTAGCGAGAAAAGTCAAAATGCACTATAGGTTTCGAGCATTAGTATATTTCTTATATGTCGAGTAAGTTTTGTTTGATGGTCGAGTGATAAGTGAATTTTGTGAGTCAGCCAAGGACAACTGTTTGGTACTCACTCAATGAAAAGAACATTTAATGCTGACCTAACTTTCGACCGTTGGAGCCTATATAAAGGGAAGAGCTATTTCATTTCTTCTCACCATGTGATTGAGAATTTTGTAAGAGCGATTGTGCATTTGTGAACTTGAACTCAACAAATATTTTTGATGATTTCTACAGCATGCCGTCGGCAACCTCTTCAGTGAAAAGCGCAGATTTTTTTATTTACCAAGGTACTCCGTTCATGATCTTTGAAACCCTATTTTTTAGAGAAAATGGCCGCAAGTTCATTTGCACCAGTGAAGAGAATGGAGAAGGAATTGTTGAATGTTTAGTTGGTAAGGAGCAACACCTGTGTGCCTCCTAACTTTCGTGCAATTCCTTAGAGCGCCATCAAGGGTGATCTGACTGGAGCCCTATTGTCAATTCCACCAAAGGTACTTATGATCCATGATGTAAGGTCATGTTATATGGGTAAGATAAGTGAATTTTCTGATCATGAGTTGCGAGCATCTTACAACAAATTATGCATTGATGGAGCCCTAAAAGATGAACACAAACACTTAGTTGAGAGAGGGTTAACTCATGCCCTAGACTTTCCAAGAAAATTCAGAATGTAATGGATCAAGATTGTTCTAAGTTGCGTGCATGACATGAATATATGGCTGGAAAATGGACCAGTCAAGATAACAAGGGAGATCATTCATCAAGTAACAGGTTATCCAATTCTAAGCAGGAAGAAAACTATGAAATGCCAGAGTAAGGAAAACATTGAAGAACTCACTAGAGCCGTTTGAAACAAAAGAGGGATGATGATATCCATGATTACAGATTTGGAGCTTGATTTTTTAGTAAGGGTTATATCTCATAAGTTCTATCAATCAATCCAATTGGACAGTGTTCCCTGCATTGTCGTCGACTAGGCTTGGAAAATTATAAAGAAGGATCATACTTATGACCTTGCCAAGCTTCAACTAATGCAACTAGCTGAGAACCTTTCTTCAATCAGAAGAGCAAAGAATTTAGTATGTAAGTTTGGATCTCTGATCATTTGCATATTTTTCTACATACATAATAAATTTCCTTCTTTTGGAAACATAGTGTGGAAAACAAACAGACCTATCACTCAGCAAATCAATGCATTTATTCAGCAGTTAGGTGACAATTTTGACAATATTATGGCAACATATTTTGTGGAATTTAATAAAAAGATGATATTAAGGAGTAGAATTACCAGTTCACTAGTTGAAAAACATTATGAGGATGTTTGTTTCCTAGTAGACATAGATTACACCTATGTGCAGGCAGTAGTGCTAAGGGTATCATGGCTGAGGCCATTACCTTATGAAGTTAACATTAATGAGACATCTGCAACAATAACAACTTTATTGGTAGAAGAAATTGATAGTACAGTGAAATGTTTTGGAAACTATGAAGAAGCTAAATCTAGAATCACTATGGATTTGAAGGCTAGCACTATGGAGAGAAAGAGATAGAAAATTGTCAAAAATATAAAGAAGATGGCTGGAATTTAGAGTGATGAAGAAGTAGAGGATGCACCTTTGGGGTTCTCAACAGGACATGGAGAAGATATTTCTAGTGAAGAAGAAGAAGAGGAAAGTGAACCTGAAGAAGAGGTTACTATCAAAAGGAAAGAGAAGCAGCTAGTGGCTACCAAGGAAACTAAAAAAAGTAAAGCTAAACCTAAGGCTACCCCTCCTATTGCTAACCAGCCAAGGACCAAAGCATCATCACTTGCTTAGACAACAAAATTATATACAAAGAAGAATGCTGGGGGGAGAAGCTCAAGAAAGAGAAAACAAGTTGAAACCAAGGTTGTGCCGAGCCAACCTGCTAAGAAGATACCAAGGAGGAAGCTATACTTGTAACATGAAGATGATGAGGAGACAGATACAGATGTACCTAGCAACATAAAAATAGCATCACACAAAAAAACAATTGATATTGATGAGGCATGTAAGAACATTAGTGGTTCAAGTGGATTAGCAGGATTCAAATTTATCAAATATGAGAAATAGAGTATAGTTAACAAGCATAAGATTTAGGAGGAATTAATAGATATGATGGGGACATACAAGATGACACCTATTGATATAGGAGACTGTGTTCCTATAGAACTATATGACATTTTGTCTCAAAAATGGCAATATGCACTAATGACAGAAAGACAAATAAGGGAAGCAACATTGGCTAAAATCATTCCTAACTTGACAAAGAAACAGATAGCTAAGTTTATTGAGGAATATAAGGGTAAGTTTATTCCTAAGAAGAGATCCTATGCTATTTTGAGAAATTATGTTGAAGGCATAGTACAACAAAGTAATAGGATATGGAAAGAAATTTTTGGGTTAATTGCTAAGAAGGCTGATGATAAAGAAGAAGACAACTCAGAGCTAAAGGAAATGGAGAAAGAAACTGCTACTAAGCAAGAAGAAAGTGAAACAGAAACCTAAGAGGAAATAGAAGATGTGCAAGTTACAGGCTTAACAATGGATAGTCCAATTGACACTGTACTTTTTGAAGACAATAATGTGGATGTCGAGGATCAGAATGAGCTGGCAGACATAAGTATCCAATCACCTATTTAGGAAACAGAGGCCAAGACAGAGATAGAAGTAGAAAAGGAGGTAATCAATACAAATCCACCTATTTTAGAGGTTGTAAAAATAGTATTAGAGAGTGGAGATAAGATGGAAGAAATTGTAGATAAGCCTATAGAGAAAGAGGCTATACAAGTGTTGGTAGATCTACCACACTCTGCATCATCTACTCCCACTGCACCTAAAATAGGAAGTGTACCTGATCAGTAGGTAATCTTGACACTGATGAAGGAAGAAATTGAAATTAACACTGACAAAGGTAAAGATATCACTTTAACTAAGCCAAGTATCAACTCTTCAGAACTCAAAAGGAATAATTCACATAAGAGGAAGTCACCTAGTCCAAGTGTCACTTTGGATGAAGTGATTATGATTCCTAAATGGGATATAGACAACTTGACATATGCATAGATTTAGACACTACAAGACCTTTTGAAGAGGAAGAAGAACTGAAAAGGGAACATCAACAAAAGCAAGTATTACATGAGATAAAGGATATTTTTGTTAATGATTTTGATATAACAGATGTAAATGAACAAATGTCAATCTTGGAATAGTTAGTCCATATTGTGCAACAAGTTAATGATGAAAATGTTGAGGAAAATGAGAATTTGCTACAATATTCTGAGAGAAAATTTGAGAACAAAGTTTTGGAGAAGAAATAAGTAGAGATTGCTATCAAACAGGTTGAGCTTTCTTCTCTTATTAATATTGTTGAAGGAGTTGCAAATAATGTCTATTCCTTGTAAAAAAAGTTATGTGATGTAGAATTTTTTACCAAGGATAACCAACAGCTCATTGAGCAATTACAACTAGCTTTGAATTCTAGTGAATACATTGAGTATGGATGCTAGTTCTAGCTCCTTACATTTTGACAAGTTGACTCATACACAGAGAAGGTTAGCCGAGCTTATGGCTAAAGATGGGAGAATAAGAGAAAAGTTAATAACTATTTAGACTGCCTTAATACCTCATCTGGAGGTTATACAAAAGGAACTTAAAGCTGCAAGTGAACTAGTCAAGAGGGATTCTCATCTCTCTATAGCATATATTTTGGTAAATCTATCTGTTGAGATAGAAATCAAGTTACAAGTCATGAAGTTTGTAAAGAATAGTTGGGATACAACATTTGAACTAACACAAAAGCTTCATAAGTTATTTTTGGATAAGTATAACTTAACCCTTGTAGCTATCAGTGACAAAAACAAGGGGGAATCAGATAAGGAAATAGATAAAGGTGTGCAGAATCAGGCATAATATTTTGTGAGGCATGTATATTATGTAATTATGAAGTGTAATCTTAGGGGGAGTATGTTATGTACTTAGACAAGATTTTGTGGATGTAAAGATATGATAAGTTTGTTTTTTCCACTAATATCAAAGGGGGAGATTGTTGATCTCTAAGTTTTATTGATCATTAGTGTCCCACACTTAGTCATTTATCTAGGCAGGTTAGCAAGTCATCACTATGGCTGAGCTATCCAGTATAGGCTGAGCTATTTGGCATAGTCATTTTTGAACATATATATGGTTTCCAAGTGACTTGGCAATCAAGCAAAAGTTGATCATGTTCATGCCGAGCGCCAGAGTCTTAATGTGCTGAGCAAGATAGTTCTGACATACATGTTTGGAATGGCACAAACTTGAAGGTAAACTATTTTGGGCTAACTTATTCATGCATTTAATGATTTCAACAGATTTAATTACGCATTAATTATTTGATCCCTATGCATGGCATAGAGCCAATCAAAAAATTGGAATGCCTAAGTGGCATAAGATTTTGATCTTGATTGTTGATCTAGATCTAATTTCCAGATTCATAAAGTATATTAGATTTCTTATTAAACCCTAAAAAAGTGTGGTGTAGATGTGATAGAGGTGTGTGTGTACAAAGCGATGCACAAAGGGTTATTTTGAGAGAAGAAGCATATATCTAACAGAGTGAAAGAGCAGTGAACAACAGAGTAAATGATACATTAGATTATTAGATCATAGAAGGTATTGGAAAGAGGAGATCTGTTATCAGCATCAGAGTGCATAATGAAGGATCAATTCTTGAGACATTCTAACCAGTGTATCAGGTTGAATCTCTTAACAGAGTGGTTCTAACAGACCTTTCTAAATCTCTTAGCTGAGTGCTTACTTTATTGTAAGTTTAAATCTTTTTGCAAGGTAGATTGTAATGATCTATAGCTCTTAACTGGGCAGACCTTTAACCAATTAGATTGCATATTGTAATCAAACTTTGTAGCCCTAACAGGCACACTTTATTGCTGTAGTAGTGAAGATTTTTGTGGGTGTCATCCCCACCCCAATTTTACCTTATTGGGTTTCTGGGTTACCAAAATTTTGTGTATTGAGTTATTCATTTATTGTCATGGATGCTACTAGTTGATAGATAAATTTAATTTATGCATGGTTGTGGATCAATTTTGTTTTAAAAGGAATAAAGTTTTAAGATCTGAGTCACCCCCACCCCCCTCTCAGTATCTTGCTTTCCCATATTGTATTTCCAACAACGCATGCATTAGACACTTAGGGTTAAAAGAAATGAATCTTGAATCATGAGTTAGGTATGACCTAAACTCGGTCCAACTCAAATTGAGAAATCCAAGCAGAATCTTCAACTGGTTTGTTCTTCCACTTTACTAAGCACCCCATGTAATCATTTTCTCTTTTTATTCTGCCAATTCTCTACTCCAAAATATGTTCAACTTCTTCTATGTGTTTCTTAGGATAACCACTCAGAATTTTCACTTCTTCATCAGGTTCATGATACTCATACAAATTTGGAATTTTGAATATAGGTGATATATTAATGTCCTTAGTTAACTCTACTTCATAAGAATTCCCAATGTCAAACTTCCTTAATATCTTTCAAGGACCAAACTTCTTCATCTTCAATTTACCATATGTTCCAACAAGAAATCTTCCTTTCTTCAAATGAACCATCACTTCATTGCCAAGTTCAAATTCTTTATGTCTTCTTGATCTATCTGACCTAGCCTTGTATTTCTAATTAGTTTGTTCTAACTTATGTTTTACTTCTTCATGCAATGAATTTATAAAATCAACAAATTCTTCTCCTTCAAAACTTCTCTTCTCTTCTTCATTAATATCTCTCAAGTCTGATATGCCTCTCAGTTGTATTTCAGTAAAAATATGAAAGAGTTTCTTTCTAGTACTCCTATTTACTAAATTTTTATATGCAAACTCTTCTTGTGCTAATATCAAATCCCAATTTCTCAATTTATCTCCAACTAAGCATCTCAACCAATTACCCAAACTTCTATTTACAACCTCTTTTGTCCATCATTCTATGGATGAAATGTAGAACTATATTTCAACTCAGTGTCCACCTTCTTCCAAAGAGTCTTCCAAAAATAGCTAATAAAATTATTGTCTCGGTGAGAGATGATACTCCTTGGTAATCCATGCAATCTGAAAATCTCTTTGAAGAAAATATTTTCTATATGCACTGCATCTAATGTCTTTTCTACATGGGATGAAAGGTGTCATCTTGGAAAATATATCAACAAAAAATATGGAATCATTACCTCGTACTGTCCTCGGTAAGACAAGAACAAAATCCATGCAGATATCACTCCAAAGTTTCTCAGGAATGGAAATCGGTGTATACAAACCAATATTCTGACTTACTCCTATTTCAACTTGACAAACTCTACATTTCTTCACAAATTTGTGAGCATCTTTATACAATTGAGACCAAAAATACCTTTCCTTGAGTAAACTCAATGTCTTGTTAATGCCAAAATGTCCAGGCAAACCACTACTATGTTTTTCCTTTATCAAATTGATTCTCATGTATCCTCTCGGTATACATTAGTGAATGCCTTTAAACAACGTATCTTCTTTAATGAAATAGTCTTTAAATATGCTCAGTTTCTCTGAAATAGGTGCTCTGCACATAATCTACTACTCAGAAAAAATCAAGGTCAGTTTCATACAAATTCTTCATATCATCAAAACCAAGAACCTCAATTCTCATTTCAGTCAACAAAGATCTTCTTCTACTCAATACATCAACATCTCAATTGGATACTCCACTCTTATGCTTTATCACAAATTTGAAATTTCACAAATACTCTACCAATTTTATATGTCTCTTATTCAACTTATTCTGACTACCAAAATATTGTAAAGCCTTATGATCAGTATACAACACAAATTCACTCGACATCAAATAATGTCTCCAATTCTTCAGAGCTTGAAAATTAGCATAGAATTCTTGATCATAGATAGAATATTTTCTTTCTGCATCATTCAACTTTTCACTAAAGAAAGCAATAGGTTTACCTTCTTGAGTCAACACAACTCCTATTACACTACCACTTGCATCACATTCAACTTTGAATACCTTATTGAAATAAGGTAGGGCTAATATAGGTAATTCAATAACCTTTTGTTTCAAAGTCTCAAAACTCTTATCAGCTCCATGTGTCCATTTGAATTCTCTTTTGTTTCCTCTCATTGTCTCAATCATAGCATTACAAAAAGAACTAAAATTTTTGATAAACTTCCTATAAAAAAAAATTAATCCATGAAATGATATTTACCTCAATCACATTCTTAGGTGTAAGACAATTAAGTATAGCTTCAACCTTCTTAGGATCCATTTTCAAACCAACTGTTGAAATTTAAAAACCTAAATGCACAAGCTCTTCTTTCATAAAGGTACACTTTTTCAAATTAATCAAAAACTTTTCCTCTTTCAATCTCTGGAATACTTTTTTAATGTGCAAAAAATGTTCTTATCCAGTCTAACTAAATATCATAATGTCATTCAAATACACAATCACAAATTTGCCCAAAAATTTCTTCAAAACCTCACTTATTAGCCTCATAAAAGTACTCGGTGCATTAGTTAAAACAAAGGGCATAACCAACCACTCATACAGACCCTTTTTTTAAAGTAGTCTTCCTTTCATCACCTTCTCTGATTCTAATCTGATGATATCCACTCTTCAAATCAATCTTGGTAAAATATTTTTCTCCACTCAAACAATCAATTATATCATCCATTCTCAGTATAGGAAATCTATACTTAACTGTAATTTTGTTAATTTCTCTTGAATCAGTATACATTCTCCATTCTCCATTCCTCTTAGTTTCCAATATGGTTGGTACTACATGTGGACTCAAAATTTCTCTGATCAAACCCTTTTTCAACAACTCGCGAACTTCTCAGTTGAGTTCCTCATTCTCGGTCAGTGTTAGTCGGTGTGGTGCCTTGTTTGGAAAACTAGCTCCAGGAATTAAAACCATACAATGCTAGTGTTAGTAATAACTAATAGGGGGGGTGAATCAGTGGCCTCAATTATTTATCCTTTAAACTTTAATCCACCAATTAATACACCTCAGATTATTAAGTCCCTACAAGATGTATGCCTTGAAATACTTAAAATAATTTACTATTTGTCAGTTTACCTTGTCTGTCCTTATTCTCCTTGATTACCGATAAGCAGTAAAATTTATTTACCGATACTCAGTAAATATGCAGAGTATACCAATCAATCCAAAAATGTATATGTGAAATGTAAAACAATAAAGTAATAAACCATACACACATAACACATGGATTTTAACGTGGAAACCCTGTTAAGGGAAAAAATCACTGGGACTGGTACCCCCAATTTTCACTCTTCTGAAGTGAGCCATGTTAGGATCCAACCCTATTAAAGGTTACAAAAACACGGTTAAGTGTGACCTTGTTAGAGGATTTTTATACATAGGTTGTCACTTAGTATCTGGCATCTACGTTACCATCCTTGAATAAGTTTTTAGACTGTCAATAGGCTTTATGCTAATCTTACTACCATCATTGAATCAACCTCATTCTTATACTATCAATAGGCTTTAGGTAAGACTGCTGCTACTATCATGAATCAACCTTTTTGGTAATCTATTAGGATATGCCTCAATTACAGAAGATAGTTAAGTCTTGTGTTGTTAAGAGGCTTAATGCTTCAATGGTTAAACTGAAACACAATGACCTGTTTCTAATGCAACTTTGAATTTCTGATATTTAGATCTATTTATATACAATACCTCTCTGATCAATGTATCAATTCAATTCCTTTGTGCTTCACACTTTCTTCTTTGTGATTCTATGCTTCACTATTCGTCAGTGTCTGCAGAATTCTTTAGCTCTCCCTTAGCTTGATTGATCAGGACTGTATGAAGTTTATCCTTCACTAGTTTCTCTTCAACATCTTCTTTTAATTCACTCCTTGTGTATATGAGTGCATATGGAAATGAATTATGCTTGCCCCTTATATAGACATGATATTCTTTAATTCTTGATTCTTGGTGTGAAAATCAATCTAGCCAATTTGATTTACGGCTTTAACTCTTGATTTATCTCGTAGTTATCTTCTTGCCAACTGTATAAATCAATTCCTTAACTATGGTTAAATAAAACAAATAAAATAATCAGTTAATTCTATCCTTAAGCTCTGCCAGCTAGATATTTTGTCATTTTCTGATCTCTCTATTCTGTCGGTCAATTATGCAGTTCATCGCTAGTGACAACTACCAGTTCCATCGGTGTAACTTCAGTTAGCTTTAGGATCTCTGTCCGTCGGGCATCATTGGATCTTGCTTGTCGGGCAACTCTATTTTCAGCTCGTCGAGCATCCTATGATTCTACTTTATTGGGAAACATTGTCTTCTACTTGTCGGGCATCACTGTGACTTTATCTTTGTCTTTACTGATGGTGTGCACTCCATCGATGTATTCTATCACGTAGTGAATACTTGACTTTAATGTATTGCTGAAAGCATAATCATTGTTCCATTGATTCTTTGAAGTCTTTGGCATTATGTGTATGACCATACAGATGATATCAAGTTGACATCAATGACAATACAAACCATTAACTGATTTAATGTTTTGCATCATCTTCAACTTAACATTATCAAACATTCAATCAGTTATATGTCATCAATCTCTCCCTTTGGCATTGATGGCAACATACTATACTATCACACTATACTATTTCTAATACAATATGAAATACAATTATTGAGATTCATCAAATTACCAAACA
Source organism: Thuja plicata (assembly GCA_018584345.1). Classification (NCBI taxonomy): domain Eukaryota; kingdom Viridiplantae; phylum Streptophyta; class Pinopsida; order Cupressales; family Cupressaceae; genus Thuja; species Thuja plicata. The sequence continues at coordinate 1,136,871 of MU223324.1, forward strand.
GTTTGTTTTGATAACTGATAAGAATGTCTAACCACCAGTAAGCTCTGTGTTAGCTTAAATTTGATTCTTGCAGCTTTCTTTGTTTCTTCTTCTGATGTGTTGTGACCTCTGTTTGTGTCAATTTCTCTCTTTTGACTTTTCTACTTCTTGATGTCACTGTCTTTTATTTGCAACTTGTATACAAATACTCTCCCTATGGCTATGATATACAAATACTCTCTCTATGGATATGATCTCTCCCTGTTTGGAGTATTCTGATAAGGAATAGTTTCTGATGATAATATGGATACATTCTCTCCCTTTGAAAACAATTCCAAACAAATATTTGTCAAATATCTGACATTCTGTCAAAAAAATTCTTCTATCTATAATATATTCCTTGAATTTCCCTTATCCATTATCAATATATCAATATGTTCTGGTGCTTGGATCTGATATATACCTTTCTATATATAGATGTAGCTTTGAAGTTCAAATTTTTGCTTGCATCAATCATGAATGATATTCTGATAATATATGGCTGATGCAGCCTTCAGTCCTTTTACTAACTGGTAGACATGGGTTTGACCCCTAGTCTTTTTCTCAAGTACTCAAATGTATCCTTGGGCAGTGGCTTGGTGAAGATATCAGCCAATTGTTCTTTTGATTACACATATTCAAGTATGACCTCTTTTTCTTGAACTTGTTCTCTTAAATAGTGATACTTGATGGCAATGTGTTTAGTCTTTGCAT
>MU223324.1:1138337-1165798 GCA_018584345.1 Thuja plicata
CATTAGTATCTTCTTTCAAATAAAGATTACTATTTTCACTAGTCCTTATGAATCCAATACTTATTAGATAGGAATGAAGTCATTCATACCAGGCTCTGGGAGCTTGTTTCAATCCATACAAGGTTTTGTGAAGTCTACGTACTATGTTCCTCTTGTCTAGATCCACAAACCCTTCTGGTTGCTCAATGTATACCTCTTCTTCAAGTATTCCATTTAGGAATGCTGACTTGACGTCCATTTGATGTACTTTGAATCCTTTGTATGCAGCATAAACAAGTAGAATTCTTACTCCTTTTAGCCTAGTAATGGGTGCAAAGGTTTCTTCACAGTCTATACCTTCCTCTTGTGCATACCCCTTGCATACTAGTCTTTCTTTGTTCCTTGTGACTTCTCCATTCTCGTTCAGTCTGTTCCTGAATATCCATTTTGTACCAATGACATTCTTGTCATCTGGTCTTGGCACAAGTGACCATGTCTTGTTCTTTTCAATTTGTTCAATCTCATCATTCATAGCACTTATCCATTCTTCATTATCTAGTACAGCATTGACATATTTTGGTTCAAACTCACAAATTAAGCAATTTGAGTTTAAAGACTTACTTCTTATTCTTGTACCATCTTTCTTATCTCCTATGAACTAGTCCTCTGGATGGTTCCTTCTTACATATCTTGCAAGTATAGGTACATCTCTTTGATTTTCATTACCTTGCACCTCATTTTGATCATTATCCTAACCATCAGTAAAAACATTTTGACCGTTGGGTATAACATTCTGTTGTTCTTGATTTAAGCACTATTTCTCGGGTAGAGTTATGGGTCCTTCACAGTTTACAAACTTATTGTAGTCCTCTGGTTCTTTTGTGCTTTCCAGTTCATTCTTTTCTACAAATTCATCGATCTTCACATTTGCACTTTCAACTATTTTGTTAGAAGCCTTGAATAAACATTTAAAAGCTTTGCTTTTGGTAAAATACCCCAGAAAAATACCTTTAGCATTTTTGGCATCGAGCTTTCCATTTCTATTATTTTTTAAGACATAACATTGACTGCCAAATATTTTGAAGTAACTTACATTGGGTGTTTTACCATACCATAGCTCATAACGAGTCTTCTTTGAGTCCTTTCTCAATTGTACTCTATTAAGTGTATAGAAAGTAGTGCTAATAGCTTCCCTCCAGAAGATTTGGGTGATGTCCTTCTCTATCATCAGTGTTCTTGTACAATCAATTATTGATATGTTCCTTCTTTCAGCAATCCCATTTTGTTGTGGTGTTCTTGGTGCAGAAACCTATCTTTTTATACCATGCTCATTACAGAAATTATTGAAATCATCTGATATAAATTCTCCTCCTCTATCTGATCTTAAACATTTTAGATCCTTACCACTCTATTTTTCTACCATAGCCTTGTACCATTTAAACATCTTGAATGCTTCAGATTTTTCTTTTAGAAACATGACTGTCATCATTCTAGAATAATCATCAAGAAAGAGAATAAAATATCTATCTCCATAATATCTCTTTGTCCTCTTTACTTTTGAAACTAGATTTTGTCATTTTACCTTTTTGACAATTTTTGCACATGATGTTGTATAGCTTTGTCATCATCGGTAAGCCTCTTACACTTCTTTTCCTGCTTATTTTCATCATGTTGTCAAAATTCACATGACACAATCTTTTGTGCCATAACCATATATCTTTGTTTCTAGTCATCAAGCAAGTGGGGTTAGTATCATTCAGATAGAATAAGTTACCTTTGGTCTGTTCACCAGTACCAATCAATTTTCTTGATTCATTGAAGATCTTAGCCTTCTTGTTCTCAAATGCTACTCTATGACCTAAATTATTCAGCTGAGAAACACTCAATAGATTATAATTCAATCCTTTTNTTTCTAGTCATCAAGCAAGTGGGGTTAGTATCATTCAGATAGAATAAGTTACCTTTGGTCTGTTCACCAGTACCAATCAATTTTCCTGATTCATTGAAGATCTTAGCCTTCTTGTTCTCAAATGCTACTCTATGACCTAAATTATTCAGCTGAGAAACACTCAATAGATTATAATTCAATCCTTTTACCCAATAAGAATTTTTTCATTTAATCAAGTTATTCATCATTACTATTCCTTTATCTTCAATTTGACAAGGTGTACCATTTCCCATTCTTACTGTACCACCTTTATAGTATTCAAAATTATTAAACTTTTCTTTGTCACCAGTCATATGGTGAGTGCAGCCACTATCTATAATCTAGACATCATTCTTACTAATCTTAGATATGAGTGCAGTTTATTCATACCTTTCATCTTCATCTGAATCATCCTTCACAGCTACAAAAACTATCTCAACATCATCATCCAGTTCGGTGTTAGTATCTTCATCTTTGCAAACAACTAGATAGCTAGCCTTCTTGCCTTTATCCTTGTAATCTTGGGTATCATTTTTTTCTGATTGTCGGTAACCTCTATAATCTTTGTTATCACCTCTGTCAGATTTCTTCTCAAAAGACCTGTTATCACTTTTGTCATCTTTTCTTTTGTTAGGACATCTTGCAGCAAAGTGTCCAATCTCTTTACAATTGACACATACAAGTGGTAACTTGCCTTTGTATTTACCTTTGCCTCTTTGCATTCTTCTTACCATGAGTGATTCTATTTCATCTAGATCTTCTTCTTCACTTTTTCTTTCACTATCTCTTCTAAATGAGTGTCTCTGACTAGATTTGCTTATTCTCATCGAAGACTTAAATGCAGACTCTAAACTTGGTAGAACACTGTTATCAAAATTATTCATCTCAAATGAAATCAATCTACCAATTAGGCTATCAAGAGTGACTGTATTGTTTGCTACTGCTCTCATTTCTTGAATGGAAGATACTCTAAGAGCATATACAAGCAATAAGGTTCTTAAGATTTTACTTACCACTGTCTCCTCTTCAAGTCTACCTCCAACGCCTCATATAGCATTGACTACTTCTTTTATTCTTGTGCTATACTGAGTGATGTTTTCACCTTCTTTCATTCAGAGATCATCAAACTTTCCTCTAAGGCTTTCTACCCTGGCTCTCAAAACATTTGTATCACCTCCATGTACAAGTTTTAGCTTATCCCACATTGTCTTTGCATTTTTGCAACCTTTGACATCCTCAAATTTAGCTTCAGAGAGTGAGGCAGAAAGCACTATAACCACGCAGTTATGTTTATGCTTTACTCTCAATTGATCTACCATCAATGGTCTTGTAGGAAACACATATTCAGTATCTAAGTATTGAGTAATATCATTGCCAATACCTAATAAGTGAAATTTTATTCTGCTTTGCCATGAAGCAAAGTTGTCTTTCATCAACTTGGGCACATCTCGTCTGTTAATCTTAATATCTTTACTTAGGTCATGAAACCTTCCTTCTAAGCACACAAGCTCTAATACCAATTGTTAGTAATAACTGAGAGGGGGGGTGAATCAGTGGCCTCAATTATTTATCCCTTAAACTTTAATCCACCAATTAATACACCTTAGATTATTAAGTCCCTACAAGATGTATGCCTTGAAATCCTTGAAATAATTTACTGTTTGTCAATTTACCTTGTCTGTCCTTATTCTCTTTGATTACCAATAACAGTAAAACTCATTTACCTATACTCAATAAATATGCAGAGTATACCAATCAATCCAGAAATGCATATGTGAAATGTAAAACAATAAAGTAATAAACCATACACACATAACACATGGATTTTAACGTGGAAACCCTATTAAGGGAAAAAACACTGGGACCGGTACCCCAAATTTTCACTCTTCTAAAGTGAGCCCTGTTAGGAGTCAACCCTGTTAAAGGTTACAAACACACAGTTAAGTGTGACCTTATTAGAGGATTTTTATACATAGGTTGTCACTTAGTATCTGGCATCTACGCTACCATCCTTGAATCAGTTTTTAGACTGTCAATAGGCTTTATACTAATCTTACTACCATCCTTGAATCAACCTCCTTCTTAGGTTGTCAATAGGCTTTAGGTAAGACCGTTGCTACTATCATGATTCAAAATTTTTGGTAATCTGTTAGGATGTACCTCAATTATAGAAGACAGTTAAGTCATGCTCTGTTAAGAGACTTAATGCTTCAATGGTTAAATTGAAACACAATGACCTATTTCTAATACAACTTTGAATTTCTAATATTTAGATCGATTTATGTACAATACCTCTCTGATCAATGTATCAATTCAAGTCCTTTGTGCTTCACACTTTCTGCTATGTGATGCTATGCTTCACTGTTCATCGGTGTCTACAAAATTCTTTAGCTCTCCCTTAGCTTGATTGATCAGGATTGTATGAAGTTTATCCTTCACAAGTTTCTTTTCAGTATCTTCTTTTAATTCACTCCCCTGTGTATCTGAGTGCATACAAAAATGAATTATGCTTGTCCCTTATATAGACATGATATTCTTTAATTCTTGATTCTTGATTCTTGGCATGAAAAACAATCTAGCCAATCTAATTTATGGCTTTAACTCCTAATTTATCTCATAGTTATCTTCTTGCCAACTGTATAAATCAATTTCTTAACTATGGTTGAATAAAACTAAGAAAATAATCAGTTAAGTCTATCCTTAAGCTCTACCAGCTAGATATTTTGTCATTTTTTGATCTCTCTATTCTGTCAGTCAATTCTATAGTTCATCACCGATGTCAACTGCCAGTTCCATCGGTGTAACTTTAGTTAGCTTTAGGATCTCCGTCCGTCGGGCATCATTGGATCTTTCTCATCGGGCAACTCTATTTTCAGCTTGATGGGCGTCCTATGATTTTTCTTCATTGGGAAACACTATTCTTACAACCATAAGGATGCATGACCTTTCAATTTTGTGCTTGCAATATTCACCTTTTTATCCTTTTCTATGTTCTCATATTCAAACTATTTCTCCATCTTGGTTATCTAATCTATCAACTCATCATAATCCAACTTTCCACTATACTCACGAGCATTAAAATAGGGCATGGACTACAAAACTTGTCAATGCCTTAAAGAATCTTTCTTCACCTTGATCTATTACAGCTCTAGTGCAGCTTATTTTTGCACTTCTATTTCATCATCACTAACATCCTCAATATATCTTCCTCTGTGCTAGGCTATCTCAACAACATCCAATCTAGCAGCGAACTACATTAACATATCAGCCAAGCATGTATCTTCATCATGCCTTCCTCGAACCATCTTAAAATCCTCTGTAATTGCAAGCCAGATCATAATCGACTACCCCACAACAATAACCAATTAGGATTTACAATAGGGACTTCAGATCTAACCTTCACTCTAATACCACCTAACGTAGGGAGGGAGTTAATGCTCTAGGCCAAAGGCACTCCCAAGCACTAAACCAACTTGCAGATAAACAAAACAAGAGCTTACAACATAGAGAAGGAAGAAGGGAATGCAAATATATTTTTTACTTCATCACACTTCATACGTGTCGAGCGCCTATAAGCCCTTCCCAGTTATGGCCAATACAAAACAAAAATGTATTATAGAATAGTCCGCACACATGCAAGCTCCAGAAAACCTATACCTCCAAGCTATTACCAACTTAACATTATCTCTATCTTCTCCTGATAATTCCCTAAACTAAGAACGTAATACTATATTTATACAACATACATTGAAAAAGGTCGACCTCTAAGATCCAACATAGGAAAGAGAAATGACCCCAAAATAGGTCCACACGTTCCCCAAAGATAGATCCAATATTAACTAAATGACCAAAATTAAATGTAGATGTCATCCCCAAAGAAACAAAAAATAAAACCCACTCGGTGAGACAGGAAGCATAAAGCCACCAAGCACATAGAGACAGGTTGGTAAAGCCACCCTAGAAATAGTAACCTAGTGGGTTTGGTGAAGCAACAATAGAAAATTCAACTGAGCACGCCAAAGAAGTTACCAAACAGTTTACCGAGCATCTCCAACAAGCTATCGAGCAACAAAAAAACATATTTTTGGTTGACACGTGATTTCCAAGAACCCAAGATGATCCTACATCAGGCCTAAGATACAACATTCAGGATGAGATAGGGTTTAATGTGCCAAGAACCCTTGGAGAATGTTTTCAAATTGCTATTAGAGATGAAGAAAAGTTGAAGAGAAAGAATGAGAGATAGAATAATAGAGGAGGTAGAGCCATGAGAGGAAGACGTAGAAGAACAAATCTAGATGCACAAAACAACAATGACAAAGATAAGGGTAAGGATTTCACATCAAACCAAAGAGGAGGCTACAGAGGTGGAATATTTGGAGGAAGAGGAAGTGGTGTCTTCACAAGTAAATTTTTTCATTTTAATGAGGTAGGGCATCAATCATTTAGGTGTCCGATGTGGAATGGATCAGATGAGGGAAGAGATAGGAGAGATCATCTCATACAACAAGAAAAAGAGAAGAATAAATCTATAATGGTTTATCTAGAAGTAGGACAATGTGTTCTAATGGGAAAAGGAAAACCAGTAAGGATAAGGTATGAAAGATTATCATTGGTTCTAGTGCACATAGTAACTTAGTTTCTTATGAAGGTGTACACAAATTGAATTGGAAGAATTTTCCTCATCCTAAGCCAAATTATGCAACATGGGTTAGCAAAGATCAAAATATTTTGGTTAAGGAGCGGGTTTGTATTAATTTTCAATTGGTGCATATAAAGACCGTGTTTTGTGTGATGTCATAGATATGACTTGTGGGAATTTAATATTGGGAAGACTATGGAACTATGAAAAGAGAATAATTCATGATGGTTGTTCTAATACTTATTTGGTGTACAAATATGGTAAGAGATATGAGTTAAGACCATTATCTTTAGATTCCTTAGAAGAGCATTTTTTGATTTGTTTTGGAGACAAGTTAGATACTGGTTGGTAGAGGGATACCAATTTGTAGTAGTATAAGAGGACCGATATTCCTAATGATGAAGGGCTTTGGGACTTGAAATGTGTGCAAGTAGGGACTATAAGTTATGCTATTGTTGAGCAAGTGAAGGATGTAGGAGTTTAGAAGTTATAGGGGAAGCATATGAAGAAAATGGGGGTAGGAATACAATCACAATGCAAACCATACTGTTCTAGACAAGGACATCAAAATTAATGTTTGTATTCTAAAAAATGTGTAATGTAAATGCAGGATGGAAGGGCAAGAAACCAGTGACATTTGGGGATATCTTATCCCTAAATATATATTTGTGACAACACAAGATCAGATTAATGCATGGAGGAAGTGGAATAATTTTTGGGATATAAAATATTTCATTTGTGGGGAATATGGTCTAGGGGCACATAAGAGGACAAAGGAACATTTGAAGACATGAAATAATCATCAAGATGACATGAATACATTGAAGTCAAACATGATTAATTATCATGTATTAATTCCCATTATGGCCTTTGGGGACAATAAATGTAATAAGTTTGTAAAAGGTCCTAAAGGTCTTGATAAGGACCTAAGGTCTACAACAATGATGTAATAAGGGTTTAGTGTCTAGAGAGTCTAAAAGGTTTTAGGAAAGTTTAATAGGGAATTTGAAGTCATTGGATTGAAATAGTTATGGATTTAAAGTAGATATAAGTCATTTATTTAATTTGAAAATTCAATTCAAATATTTAAATGTAAATGGCTAATTTGTGTTTTGGAGGGAATTTAGTATTAGGAGGTTTGCATCCTTGAAAAAATAATACAACCAATCAAAATTAGTTGGATCAGTTGGTAGGAAGGTTCATAAGTTTGAATTCGACCATTATACGACATAAAAAAGCCTGGTATACACACTGAGACTCAGAAATTCAACAAAAACATAGTATATGTGGAACATTCATGGTTTATCTAAATTTGTAAGGCTTAATAGTGATTATTTTATGTGTCTAATACATTAGGAATATCTACATCACCTTTTTAAATAATTGTGAATGTTATGAGATCAAATTTGTTTGAGTTTTACACATTTTGGTACTGACAGTTAGAAGGAGTTACAATTTTCTATTAAAAATTTGTTAATATAAATGAATATGGTCATTCCATGAGTGGGATCTGTCTAAAAAAATTGAATGACCCTTCCTTAACATTTATTATACATTTTTAACATGATAATGTGTAGATGAAGTGGGGAAATTGGTTGATCACCAAGAAAGCTGTGAGAAATTTGATAAAATTGCTTGCTAAGGTGTAGCAGTGGGTGTTCTACCTTAAGGAGAGAGAAATTTTAAATGAAATAGTGTTATTCCATGTCAAATATATGGTGAAGAACCTTGTTTGGGTTCTCGAAGTGAGGGGAAGGTTCTAAACTAGAAGGCCTAGTTTTTAGTGTATTTTAGAGAGGGTATGGTGGATCCAACTCATGAATAAGTCATAGAAGAAAACCAGTTCCATAATCCTTTTATTTAAACCATAACTAAAGATTGTGGAAGTTTAAAGAGTCAGGGATTGAATCCTTCTAGTAGTCCCTTTGTAAATAGAGGCCTAATTGGGGTTTTAGGTTAGTGGAGATAGTAGTATTTGGGGTACACTTTCCAAAAATATCACACCTCATTCTAACATATGTTGTGTAGAAGGATAATGGGTATCTAAATTTGTATTTTTTGGGGGGTTGTTTTAGGAAAAGAAAAATTTATCTTGATTGTACTCAGGATTGAGGGGTACAAGAATAGGAGGCCAAGAAGTAGAGTTGCTTGTGAGATCTTGGTGTAAGGTTTTAAGAAACATTGGAGAATAGTTGGTTAATAATATTAAACCATTTCAAATCCTCATGAGTAGTGGTTGAAGGGTGGAAATCAAGTTGACAAGTTAGAGGCATTTTGGGCACTTGGGGTCATTGCAAAAAAGATTACCTAGGGAGGACTACACATAGAAAGCTTTGAATAACTCCATGAAACCCTATGTATTAGGTGGTATTAGAGATCATTAATAGATCTTTGAGGGAGTGAGAGAAGAATTTAGAAGTCATGGCACCTAAGAACCAGATGGCTAGGGAGATAGAAGAATTGAGGGAGGCTCTTGAGAATGAGAAGAGGGAAAAGAGAGATTTAGAAGCAGAAAAGGAGAGGGAAGATAGACAGTTGAGAAAGGAGAGGCTATATTCGATAGCGAGGATAGAGGCCTTAGAGAAGGAAAGGAAAGAATCTAGGAGAGAAGAGGTTCATGAATAAAAAATGAGGAAGAATAATAATAGAATGAGAGACAAGAAAATAGGGATCATAGAGAAGAAGATGATCCTAAGGAGAGAATATTTTTGAGGCTTATTAAAGTACTACATGGCATGGGTGATAGGAGAAATATAAATTTTCCAATCTACCAAGGTAAGATGGATACTAAAGAAGTGCTTGGATGGGTAGAAGCACTAGAGAACTACTTTGACTTTAAGGATGCAAAAGAGGAAAAGAAAGTGAAGTATGAAAAAGCAAGGATAAGGGGAACCTCCCTTACATGGTGGAACAACATTTAGAGTGAAAGGATAGAAAGAGGATTGAACAAAATCTCAAATTGGGAGAGGATGAAGACAATGGTGAAGAGTCAATTTTTATCATCTGATTTGGCAATACAAACAAAGATGAGAAGGAATGAATTGAAGCAGGGGGACATTGATGTTATGTCCTATACTAAGAAATTTCATGCCCTAAGCATTAGGGGAGGAGAGGAAGATGAAGATGAGAAGGTGGGTAGATACATTAATGGCATAAGATATGACATTCAGGATGAGATAGGGTTGAATGTGCCAAGAAACCTTGGAGAACGTTTTCAACTTGTTACAGCAAAAGAAAAGTTGAAGAGAAAGAATGGGAGACAGAATAACAAAGGAGGTGGAGCCATGAGAGGAAAAGGTGGAAGAAAAAATCCAGATGCACAAAACAACAATGAAAAAGATAAGGGTAAGGATTTCACATCAGACCAAAGAGGAGGCTACAAAGGTGGAATATTTTGAGGAGAAAGAGGAATTGGTGTCTTCACATGTAAATGATTTTATTTTAATGAGGTAGGGAATAAATCATTTAGGTGTCCAAAGTGGAATGAATCATATCAGGGTAGAGATACGAGAGCACATCTCATACAACAAGAAGAAGAGAAGAATGAATCTATAATGGCTTATCCAAAAGTAGGAGAATGTCTTCTAATGGGAAAAGGAAAACTAGTACAGTAAGCACCATAAGTGAGTATTTTCATAACAAATTGCTTGAGTAAGGATAAGGTATGCAAACTTATCAATTATTATGTTGCACATAGTAACTTAGTTTCTTATAAAATTGTACACAAATTGAATTGGAAGACTTTTCCTCATCCTAAGCCATATTATGCAACATGGGTTAGAAAAGACCAAAAATCTTTTGGGTTAAGGAGAAGGTTTTCATTGATTTTTCAATTGGTTCATATAAAGATAGTATTTTGTGTGATGTCATAGATATGACTTGTGGGCATTTAATCTTAGGTAGACAGTGGAAGTATGAAAAGAGGACCATTTATGATGGTTATTCAAATACTTATTTGGTGCACAAAGATGGTAAGAGATGTGAGTTAAGACCATTACCTTTAGATTCCTTAGAAGAGCATTTTGCAATTATTTTTTGAGATAAGAGAGATACTGGTTGGCAGAGAGATACCAAGTTGTAGTAGTATAAGAGGACTGACAGTCCTAATGATGAAGGGATTTGAGACTTGCAATGTGTGAAAGTAGGGACTATAAGTTTTCCTATTATTGAGAAGCTAAAGGATGAAGGAGTTGAGAAGTTACAGGGGAAGCATATAAATAAAATGGGGGTAGGAGTACATTCACAATACAAAATGTAGTCAATATCAGAGATCTCACAAAAGAGATGTCTAGACTTGCAGCCAATAACAAGAACAACGGAAACAACCAATAACACAGGAATATGAACCAACTTAAGAGATATATTATTAGAAATATCAATTACCTCCAACATGTTAGGCTGTAAGGCTTTCCTGGTTATGGCCAATTAAAAAGAGTCACACTAAGATCTATCATAGATATTTTTCAAGCATCAGACCATTTACCTTCTACCAAGACATACAACTCACAATCCAACCACTTAAACTTCTTAGGTTTAACACCAGATATTTGCTCCTACGAATCCCCCTCCCTAAAATAAGAACATAATAATTTATTTATACAAGAGGCAACCAATAGGCCAGCCTAATAGATCCATAAAATCTGGCATTGGAAAACCCAATGACCCAAATTTAGGTCTTCACAATCCCCAATGTAAGATTCATCATTAATATTGCAAACCAAATTAAATGCATAATTCGGCCACCAAGTTAGCCAATCAATCCAAATTAAATAAACCTAGTCAATGAGAAATTCACTGAGCAATAGAAGCCCAATCGATGAACAAACTATCGAGTAGCAGAGAACCACTCGATGAAACAACCAAGCAGACAACACCAAACACCAAGACTGTTTGGTGGAACCAAGTTACCAAAAGTAACCAAGTACCGAGCAACACCACTGAGCTCAGTCACTGAGTCAACCAACCACTAATCAATGGGAAATTGAACAATTGATTACTCAACAAAGGACTCCTCTAGGATACCAAACTCCAAAAGAAAACATTTTGTTGTTTGATATAGAATTTCCAAGAATCCTAGGATGCTCCTGCATCAGAAACGCCATGTAAAAGAAGATGTTCCTATAAAGTAATCATGAACATATTAAGGGAACCATAAAATGTCTTAAGCCATATCTCCTCTTGTACTTCATCCCACACTCTCTTCATTTTGTCGACTGTCCCATCCGGAAAGTTCACCTCTCCTACATTTTTATCAAATCTTCTGTCTACAACCGATCGTAACTGACTTTGACCATCCTTTGTCTTCTTCTTATCTCTTAATGCACTTTTGATTCCATCAATATTTTGGGGAACCACATCCTCATTTGACTTACTAATCAACTATGTATCCTTTGAATCTCTCTATGTCACAGTTTTCAACATCTGCTACACCACTCTAGTCAGAAATGCCATTTGTTTCTTAATTTCTAAATTTTCCTCAGAGATGTCATTCTCCTTAACCTTTCCCTTTAGATCCTCCTTCCTTTCAACCATATAAATAGTTTCATCAACTTTTCCAATGTCACTCAGACAACATCTAATGACTCCACATATTTTAACTCTTGCTTCCTGCAAAGGTACCACTTTATGTTTGAAACCTCCCTTTCTCACCATATAGGTATTAGCATGATCATAAAACATAATATGTCTATCATATTTCCAAGGTCTACCAAGTAATAGGTGACAAGCATCCATAGGGAACACATCACACAATATTTCATCACAATAAGATCTGATCTTAAAATTTACAAGGCATTGCTCCTCAATCCTAACCTTAGACACATCTTTTATCCAACTAATCTGATAAGGATTTGGATGTTTCCTCCTTTCCAAATTTAACTTACTATCCATCTCTTCTGAAACTAATTTCTTAGAACTTCCACCATCAATTATGACATTACATACCTTATCCTTGCACTTACATCTTGTTCTAAACAAATTTCTTCTCTGCACTGGTTCATTAATACATGCAACCAGTCTTCTAGTGATCATAACTTCACCTTCTTCTACAACATTTAATGGACTTTCCTTGCTAGTAAGGGTAAAATTATTTTGAGGACATGAAAAATCTCTATGACCCTTCTCACCACACTAAAAAAAAGAATAGATGAAACCACTTCTTCTTCTTCTTCCGTACCCACCATTGTAGTTCCCAGTTGTTTGACTATTTCTAGATCCTACATCAGTCTTCTTAGGATTCTCCACCCTATTACTCCCATTAGTTGTGTCATCGGCCTTACCATCTCAGTTTCTATTATTCTATCTGCTTTCAAAATTCTTTTTCAGCTTCTCTTCAATCTTCAACGCCATATGATAAGCATCTCATTTGGTTGTCATCCAAACAGTAAGTAACTCTTCTTGAATACTAGGTCTCAAGCCATAGATATACCTAGATACCTTCTCTTTATCATCTTCATAATGACCAATCCTAATCAGGATTCTATAAAACTCCTCAGTATACTCTTGCACCGATTTGTCTTTCTGCTTCAATCCTTGCATCTTTTTAAACATCTCCAATTCATAGTCCATCAAAATAAATTGCTTCTTCAGTTTTTCAACCATTCGGTTCCATCTAGTAATATTTTATTTTCCTCTCCTACTTCTTTCCAATTGAACTTCTCTCCACCATATATTTGCATTACCTTTAAGTTTTTTCTTTGCAAATTGGACTCTATCAGGATCTTCCACTTCCTCATAGTCAAAGTATTTATCCATCTCATTAATCAAATCGATCAACTCCTCTGGCCTAAGGCTTCCAGAAAATGTAGAAACTTCAATAATAGGTCTTTTCCCAATTTTAGACATAGCTCTCAGAAATCTAGCCTCTTCTAGATCTCTGACATCTTCTATAGCTTCCTCTAAATGATCTTCTTCCTTAGATTCTTCAGCACTATCACATTTTTCTTTAGATGCATTCTTTCTTTGCAACTCCTCTTGTAGATCTTGTACTTGTCTTTGTAAAGCTCTAAAATCTTCCAGATTGTATTCCTCCTTAGGATTCTCCTCTGTGCTCTCGCATGTTTTCTTCAGATGCATCTTCAATCTACCAATCTCTAGTGACTAAAAACTTAGCTCCTCCTCCAGTGATTGAAACCTAGCTCTGATATCATATGATGTAGTCAACACTAGAGAGATCTCAAAAGAGATGTCCAGACTTGTAGCCACCAACAAGAACAACAAAAATAACCAATAACACAAGAATAGGAACCAACATAAAAGATCTATTATCATCAATATCAATTACATCCAACATGTTAGGCTATAAAGCCTTCCCAATTATGGCCAATTACAAAGAGTCACACTAAGATCTATCACAGATCTTCTACAAGCATCAGGTCATTTACCTTCTTCCAAGACATATGACTCACAATCCAACCACTTAAACTTCTTAGGTTTAACACCAGATCTTCACTCCTCCAAATCCCCCCTCCCTAAACTAAGAACATAGTTCACTTTATTTATACAATAGGAAACCAATAGGTCAGCCCAATAGATCCAAAAAATATGGCATTGGAGAACCCAATGACCCAGATTTAGGTCCTCACAATCCCCAATGAAATATTCATCATTAACATTGTGACCCAAATTAATTGCATAATTCATCCAAAAAGTCGGCCAACATATCCAACTTAAACTAATCCAATCGGTGAGAAATTTATCAAGCAACAGAAGTCCAATCTATGAATAGACTGTCAAGCAATAGAGAACCACTCGATGAAGCCACTGAACTAACCGAACCCACTCGATGAAACAACCAAGAAGAAAACACCAAACACCAAGACTATTTGGTGGAACTGAGTTACCAACAGTAACTGAGTACTGAGAAACACCATCGAGCTCAGTCGTCAAGTCGACCAACCATTGATCAATAGGAAACTGAACAATTGAGTACTCAACCAAGGACTCCTCTAGGTTACTAAACTCCAAAAGAAAATATATTTTTGTTTGATACATGATTGCGAAGAATTCTAGGATGCTCTTGTAACACTACTGTCCTAGACACATACATCAAAATAAATTTTTTTCTTCTAAAAAAATGTGCAATGTAAATGCAGGTTGGAAGGGCATGAAATGAGTGACATTTGGGGATTATCTTATCCCTAAATAGATATTTGTGACAACACAAGATTAGACTAATACATGGAGGAAGTGGAAAATTGCTAGGGACAAGAATTTTTTCATTTTTGGGAAATATGGTGCAGAGGCACTTAGGAGGATAGAGAAACATTTGAAGATACAAAGGAATCATCAAGATGACATGAAGACATTGAATTCAAACATGATTAATTATGATATATTAAGTCCCATTATGGCCTTTGGGGTCAATAAATGTAACAAGTTTGTAAAAGGTCCTAGAGGTCCTGATAAGGACCTAAGGCCTAAAAACAAGGATGTAATAAGGGTTTAGTGTCTACAGAGTCTAGAAGGTTATAGGAAGTTTTAATAAGGAATTTGAAGTCATTGAATGGTAATATTTATGGATTTAAAGTAGATATAAGTTGTTTATTTAATTTGAAAATTCAATTCAAATATTCAAATATAAATGACTAGTTTGTGTTTTGGAGGGAATTTAGTTTTAGGAGGTTTTCATCCTTGAAAGATTAATACAACAAATCAAAATTGTTTGGATTAGTTGGTATAAAGGTCTATAAGTTTGAATTTGATCATTGTACGACATAGAGAACCCTAGATTATATGAACTGAGACTCAAAAATTCAATAAAATTATAGTATTTCTGCAACATTCATGGCTTATTTGTATTTGTAAGGATTAATAGTGATTCGTGTATATTTCTAATACATTAGGAATATCTACATCACTGTTTTAAACAATTGTGAATGTTCTGAGATCAATTTTGTTTCAATTTTATACATTTTGGTGGTCATAATTAGGAGTTATAGTTTTGTATTAATGGTTTGTTAATCTGATTGAATATGGTCATTCCATGAGTGGTTTCTGTCTGAGAAACATGGAATTACCCTTCCTTAACATGTATTATACATTTCTAACATGATAATGTGCAAATGAAGTGAGGAAATTGGGTGATCATTGAGATAGTTGTGAGAAAGTTGATAAAATTGCTTGCTAAGGGTGTTATCCCTAATTGTGAGACTTAGTATCAATCATTGATTAAATATTTGGTTAGGATGGCGATATAGAAAAAATGATAGTAACACAAAAACATGACTATAATAGGGAAAATTCTAGACTCAAATACTAAAAGTATCTTCCATCATAAAATGTCAATATTAGATTAACTGTATTAGTTTCTTTTTTTGGAGCTAGTGTTTGACTTACATTTTGTAGTCCTTTTGCATTTTGTAATCCTATATTTCATTAGATAGTGGGTCTTGCAAAGATTTATTACAAAAATGTATTTGTGGAATTTTTTTCTCCTAGATTTAATACATGTATAATTAAATAATATAATAGGAAATATTCTACAAATAGTAGATAATAATATGGTAATTTGAGGCAGAAACCTCCCAATTCACTTTGAGGGGGATACCTCCAATTATCTTCACCAAGAAATCATAATCAACATAATGATACTAACTTATATTCCATACTTATACCTTAGATATCACCCAAGTTGACGAAGATACATAACTATAACCCTTATAGTGACATAAAACCTATAATGATAATGATAATATGCAACTCATTTAAGAGTTAATGCGGTCATAAGTTGACTACAAATATCCTAATATGCATCCTTACAAAAATATTAATATACACTTTACAATTAGCAACATGAAATTAAGGATTTTTTTTTAACCATGATTTTTATCATATGACATTTATCATATTATTTATTCATGTTAACATCTTGTAGCATGTTTTTTATATTATTCTAACTTGAGAATATATTACATCAAACTATTTATAATATCCTTACAGGATTACATCTTCTACAATACTATGACAATTAGCACATGGTCTTACATTTGACATTTACATGTGTAGTCACATGGGAAAACATTATGCGCAACCTTGAATTGTGTACTCTTGCATGTTCTATAATAATTAAATCATATGAATAATACATTGTGAGATTTAATGTTATTGTACATTTCATTCTATAATATTAAAAATATCCTCCCCTCTCTTCAAGTTGAGTCCATGATGACAACTCACAATAAGAGTTATATTTATTCTATTATAAAATTCTTATCTCTATATGTTCTTATGGTTCCATATGGTATTGGTGTCATACCAATGCCAAATCCACAATTTTCTTCTACATCAAACATCATTTATGCAAGATTTTACATTCTATTATGATAGAATATCTTATGGCCCAGAGCACACTATTTCCAACTCCATAATTATATTTTGGATCACAATTCCTTCTATATTATCATTTAAAATTGGTTCATACTTGCATACATCATACTATAAACATTGGTTTGAAATCCATAATTTTCTTAAGCATCATGAACTCTTCCATAAGTCACACCATGAGTACGTTTTCTAGACACTGTATTATTTCTAACTCTACATGCTAGACTATACACTATGGTAGACACTAAACCATATTACACTTTTTTTTTCTGCTTCTCTTCTAAAATAATTCAATATTGAATTCATAAATGTGTTTATGTACTATTTTTTTTTTTTATGAGTGCATTCTAATGAATTTGTGTACACTGTGGGGCAACCATTTCCCAGTTTTTTGATCGGCCAAAGAAGAAACATATATGCTGCTCCTCAAAGGCATCTTTTTATTCTTTCAAAATGGGAGTGGGAAGACCATCAGTTGTGCAAGAGTATGATGGAGAAAGGAATAAAATTCCTCTCTAAATTCCTTGGCATAAAGGAGGGTTTGAATGTCCCTTATGGGGACAACTTAGATGAAAATATTCCATGGGTTTATCAGTACAAGTATGATGAAAATATGGATGGATTGGGGAGCCCTGATTATTCAAATAAAGATGAAGAAGATGAAGAAATAGAGAGCATTTCTGAGGATGAATCAGAGGAAACCCGAGATGATGAGGAACCGAGTGTGGAAGCAAAAGAAGATGAAGATGTTGAAGATGAAGATGATGAACTGGTGAATGCCTCAACAGAGGAAGATCATGAGGGAAAGAATGGCTCTTCAATTCTAGTGGAGAGTCCAAAATCAAACTCTGTACCCACCATAGAGAATGACTCCTCCTCTCCTTCCGACTGAGATAAGGCCGCCAAGGTTGTGTTTTTTTTTTGTAAACATTTATATCATTTTTTAGCTTTTATTTCAAAAATTCTGGTTTCTTGAATTTTCGTGGAGCCTACGTGCTTGGGATGGGTTCACAATCCTCTTGGTAGGATTGGGTTTTGAACCAACTACTCTATTTTGTATGATGTTTACTGTCTTTTTGTTTTTTAGTTTTAATATAAATCTCTCGGCCTCGGCCCTTAATTGATAAAAAATAAAAATAAAAATTGTGTACACATGTAAAAGGATCACATAGTATATACGCTATGGTAAACACTAAACTATTTTACACTTTTTTTCCTCCCCCTTTAAAATAATCCAATGTTAAATTCATAAATGTTTTTATGCACTAATGCTCTTTTTATGGGCTCATTCTCATGAGTATGTGTACAAGTGTGAAAAGGCTAGCATGGTTTTATAGGTAAATGAAGATGAACTTTCGTGACTATTACAACATGTTCTCACTGACATTTGACTAGGAACACACCCTATCTTACCATATCCACACTAAATATGAAACTAAAACATGTTTCCGACCAAACTACCTTTATGCCCCATTTGTTTGCAGGAATACGGTGGGAATTGGTAGTGCAAAACCCAGTTATAAGGCTAATTCGTTGTTTGGGTCACAAAAATGAAAACCCAGTTTTGACCCCAAATTCCAATTTTGAGCCCAAAACGGGCAGCACAATCTTCCCACCCAAGAGGTGGATTTTGAAATCTAATTCAGGTTTTGAATTTTTTTACCATTGAAGGTGGCACCATTTTTATACTCGCTAGCATGAATGACGCTCCCCTTGAAGATCTACAATCCCACAATGTTCAGAATGACAGCCTCTGTGTTCTCGCCCATTGTGACCACCAACCATCAGCTGATGTACTCAATCCACTTGCCCCCACTCTACATTGCGCGCACTCTCCACACCCCGCATTCCTTGTCAAACAAAGCTGAGAGCACACACTACTTAAACCTGTGTTGCAAGTCAAAATGTTAGGCATAGGATTCCAGATACATAATAAACTATTCCTTGGTGGGGTAGCGGGGGAAGTTTGAGGGGAAGGGCATGAGAGGAAGCTCATAGAACTGCTTGGGAAGAAGGAGCTTCAGCTGGTCATACGATCGGCACTGCCACAGTGAAGCCACACAGTCTGCTTTCTCAAAGATTAGAGATAAAATACCCTCTTCTTTTAGACATGCTACTGTTGTAAGCCCCGAAGGACCTGCTCCCACAATTATAGGACCTGGTCAAAGGTTCTTCAAATGGGTATAACTGAGATAGAGACAAAGATAGGGTGAAGACAAACATAAGGAACCCATAGTTTGTGTAGCATGCTTTGTTGATTATTCCTTTGCAGCATGTTTTGTTTGTGCTCTGCCAGTCATATGTTCGAATTCCAATTTCAAAATTGGCAACCAAACATAGAAGACGGATTGATTCACTCATCTTCCGAGTCAACCAAACGGTCCAAACTATATTCGAAAGATGCAAAACTGGAAGATCAAAACCTTATTATGAGATAATAAGGTTTTGAGTCAAATTCCAATTCCCCAAACAAATAGGGCCTTACAGGTGGAGTGATAACTTGACTTTCTCATTTTTACTCTGCTAAATTTGATTGAAAGAGGAAAAAGGAAGGGGAAAGCGCGTAATAATTGTGTTCTATTTTCTAACCACTTAAATCAGAGTTTGAAAATAACTAATCACTTGAAGAAAATGGGGCGTTGTCTTATATATTTGAAGGGAATCTTCCCACTCACTCCTTCAATGTTGTTTCTACCATTTTTCTTCCTTGTCTAAGAAAAGCATCGTTCAAAGAAGATCCTGCACAACTATCTTTACATAGTTTCCACTATTTCCTAAGGAAAGGGTTTGGATTTTTGAGCCCCATTTCTTCATGCTCACACATTTAGCAGACTTTACAAGCTCTCTCATGCCATGTCATATTAGATCTAGAGACACCATTATTATAAAAGTTTCATGTTTGAACAATGTTTATCCTTGCTTTACTTTGTTCTCTATCATTTTCATATGATATGATTTGAAATGTGAATCATGATGCCCGGGTCAGAAGGAATTGATAGTGTCTTTATGACATCATATTTTCTTAATCATCTTAAGGTGTTTTGTTGAATGATTAAGTACAAAAATGATGCAGCTACATATGCTTCTGAATTCTTCATTCAAATGGGTGGTTTTGAACCAATTTTTTGTTGAATTCTTCTTCATTTACATTTTCTAGCCTACAAGTGCCTCAAATAGTTCTAGCACATCAAAATTTGAATGTCTAAATTGTAAATTAAGGGATGTATTTTACATAATAGTGTTAGAAGGGTTGTATAATACCCATTTTGTAAAGGTTGTGCCTAAGACTATTTGTCAAAATTTAAGGAAGTTCAATAATCAAAATTATGTATTGGTTCTTATTACATTTCTTTTTGTAGTTCTGGTATATGTGTGATAACATCTAGAATGCATTGTAAAGCTTTTGTAAACGCCACTTTTTTGTTCCATGTGGACATTTATAGGTTTGGATAATGGATTATTAAGTACCTACATTGCATTTAATTGTATGTAAAAATAATCTTCATTCTAGCCATACAAATAATTGAATAGTCTTCCTATGAAATCTAAGCTTCTTTTGGGGGGACTAGATCACTTTGGGCGATCTACTCCCAAGACTGGGTTGCCATGGGCAACTTGCTCACTAGCTTTGAGGCTGAAATTTGGAATCTCCGTCTATGATAGTATTGAGAGTTTCTTTCTCTTGACAAAATTAGTTAGAACCTATATCTAAACCTACAAAACTAAAAGTGTGGGTGTCCATATAGGTGGTTTTTCTTAGTCAAACCCCTTTTTTGGTGATTTCCACATCCACAAATAGCTAATTTCAAAATTAGGAATTATGTGTGCTCTTGAATCTTAAGTGTGTCTAAGATCACTATCAGCTAAAATGCATAAAAGTAACAAATAGATCTACTCAATTGTCTAAGAATAAAAGCCCTAAATGATATTGAAAATAAGAGTGCATGAATCACATAAATTGAAATGATAAAATTTAAATTTGAAGCTTATATGTAGGAATATGAGAGTAATATGAATTCATACAACATCAAAAGGGAGGAGTACAAGTCAACCATTTGTTAGTAATTCCCTATTATCCTCCAACATCTCTTGAAGCTTCTGTGTGTGATGATGAAAAATAAATTGAGATCTTGATGCTTGTTGATTTTCCTTGATTTTGCATATCTTTACATCATAGGACTTCTTCAAATTGTAGAGCTATTATTTCACAATTACTTCTTGTCCAAAAGAGGGGTAATTGATTTTATAGCTCTTCCTAGCATTTCAGAGTTTAATTTTAGAAAAAGTCGACAGGTGTTTGAATTTCCCACTCCCACAAGCTAACCAATGCACATTTCAATTTTGGGTCCAAATTAGTAGGAGAGGGTTGCCTGAGGTGGCATGTTCCCAATGTGGGCCCAAATTTGAACCCGGGGTTCGAAATGCCAAGGAGAGGCTAGAATTGACTGCAAAATTGAGCTAAAATATCAAATATGGAAGGCCACACATGGAACAATAGGGCCTAGGTAAGCAAGGAATTACTGAGTGAGTAAAAAATTAAAGGGAAAACCTATTAAGGACCCATATAGGATTTTGATGAGATTGAATTAGGAGAGGACTTAGATTTTTTAAATTAATTATTAAATAAATGGATAATGAACTACCATAATGCATAATAGAATGAAACCAATTTAAATGAGTACTAGGAGGGCAGGGAATTGGATATCTTATCAAAGGTATACAATTTATGACATTAAAAATATTAGTATATATAGTGTACCAAATTATTTGGTAGAGGCTATTAGTTGATTTCACAATCATATGCTCTAGATTATCTTTTGTTCCCCTTTGGATCAAGTGGGTTTGTTCAGTCTTTTGATATGAATAGAAATCATTTTTATATAGTTTAAAATAAATAGTTATACTAATATATAGTGTAGAATAATACAAAATAAGTATATGTTTATTGTTTTTCTATATTAGATTGTATGTTTTTTTTTATTTTAATACATTTTGTGTTCCTTCAACATTTTGGATCAGACCTTGTTATCCATCATGAAGATGAAAGAGATCTCAAGGAGTAGAAACCTGGTTTGATTATAGACCTAAATGACTAAAATAATGAGGGAAGGGGAGAGGGGAGGAGAGAAGTTGCACTCAAAAGAAAAGAGAAGATAAATAAATAAAGAACTAATCTAAAAAAAAACAACCTTAAATGAGAATTAGAAATAATAAAATGAAGAAAAAGGAAAGGTCAATTAATGACCAAAACCCGTATAACTAGACTAGAAAAAAATTAAGTTAGATAACAAGTGAAACCAAGCATTATGAATAACTTAAAATAATAATATGACAAAATAGACAAATAAATAATAAGAACACAAGAGAAGAGCAAAGGAAAAACTAAAAATAAAATAAGAAAAAAAAACTAGAACAATAAAGAAAAAGGCTAAGAAAAATTAAAATGAAAGAAAAAAATGCAAATTTAATAGAAAAAATAAAATAAAAGAAGAGAAACTAAAAAATTAAAGATAATTGAAAATACGAAAAAATGAAGAAAATTTTCAAAAAGCAAAAAAGTACAGAGAAAAAAATTGAGAAAACAAAGATATATAAAAACTGAAAAAAAAAAAAGAGAAATATAAAAATAAATAAAGAAACTTAAGATCTTGTTTATGTTTCTTTTGAGGTAGCTACAATAGGTATAGACATTGTGCAAGAGAAGACGCTCCCTATTCTAATTCAACATGTTGGACAGAAGTAGGATGGATCTTTAGTTATACCTACATTGGTGGTTCCCTATGCTCCAATTAACTTACAAGATGACATTGTTTTGGCAGATTTGGCTAAGGAGGTGTTGTTGGTTGGCAAGGGGCAAGGCTCATCATTGGATTTGTAAAAAAACCCTCATAAGAAAGCATCATATGATAATTCTTTGAAAGGTGGTTGTAAGGACTAGGAGAATATTAAATCTATTGGGGATTTGTTAGTGGAATTTGGGGCTGTCAAGCCCATTGATGTTCACTTCTCCCAATCTTCTCAATGATTGGTCTTTCTTGGAATGTTAGGGGATTGAATAACAACCCTCCAAAAAAGGCTATTCATGATTTGATTGCATCTCATTCACCATAATTCTTGTATGTTCGAGAGACTAAGGTTCCTGTTGATGACATGATTCACCATGCTTCTCCTATTTGGTATTATGGTCAGTGTTAGTGCATTGGTTCTCAAGATAATTCTAGTGGTTTGGCACTTTTTGGGGACCCTTGCAATATTGTTCTCCTATGGTGGATTTCTAGTCATTCTTCTATTTCTATGGTTTCTACTTCTTTGGTTTCTAGTGACACTATTCTTATTACTAATGTTTATGCTCCAATTGACATCCATGGTAAAATCCATCTTTGGGCTCACATAAGATATGCTCAGTCATGTGCTCCTTATCTTCCTTGGATTTTATTTGACTTACACTTTCATTTTGGAGTGTAATTTTTGAGGGTGGCTTTAACCTTCTTTAGGCATTGAGCTCACTGTTACTCTTGACTCCTAACATGGTATGTCCTTTAACAGGGACTATGTACTGTAATGTATCAATAAGCTCCTAAAAGGAATAAATCTTTTAATAGGGATACTATACTCTTAGTACATTACTTGTGGGTGCTAATTTCCACTAGGGTTTTACCTTTAACAAGATTTCCTCAACAACAAAGTATTGTGTTTTTGGTTAAGGTAAAAACAGGTTATGAAAGGACCCCGAAACCTTTTACAAAAGACTACTAGAGATCAACATCATAAGCCCATAAAAACATAGAAAGCCTGATATGAACAACAAGTAGGACCCCAACAAACACCCAAACCCCAAAAAAAGGAATACAAAGAACTTCCAAAAAATGCATAGTTTCCAGCACTGTTTCCAACACAACTTCCAACAAAGTTTCCAGAATAGATAAAAAACTACATCATACTTTGGTAGGCTTCCTCCACCTCCTTCTGTATTTCTTCCATTTTTTCAATGGAATCCTTCAACACTTTCATCTCTTTTGGAATCTCTGGGACTTTCCTTTTAATGTCACTTTGGGTTCTTGTCCCTATGCCCGAGTTCCCTTCCTTGTCATCTATAGTAATTGTGGTATTTTCCAACAGACTACTCTCCAGGTAAGCATATAACACTTTCAGGTTCTGAACAGAAACTTGAAGCCCTACATTACCATGTTTGAGACTGATACTTATCATGTGCCCGTTGTGGCTAATTTTCTTTTCCATATCTTGCATCTTTTCTTCCACAAGAGCGTAGACTCTAGCAGTGATCTCCTTGTCGTTGTTGTTTTTTTTAACCTTAATCAGCAGGTCCTTCTCCATATCTTCTAGCTTGGATTTGAAGGGCTCTATAGCTTCCTACATCTCATTTAGGTTCTACTTCATGGTCTTCATTTCCTCACTAAGCTAGTTCTCCATGCTAGCCCCGTGGTCCTCTTTACTTTTAGGAATTCTTTCATCAATACCAAACCCTACCATATCAGGGTTTGTTCTCTATTTTTTCTTATTCCTATTTCTAGCCTTCAAGATTGGCTACTCAATTTGTTCCTCATTTCCCTTACCATCATTCATTTCCTCATTATTATCCTCCTTTTCATCTCCCCCTTTTTCTTCTTCATATTTTTCCATCTCTTGGTTCCCAGCTTCATTATCCCTGTTCTCATCATCATCGGTCATAGGCGTATCCTCCTCATTTGTCTGGGTGTCCTCCTTGCTCAACTGATCATCTTTATCACTCACTAGAGTCTCTTCATTTAGCTCTTGAGCTTCCTCTTCAATCACATGCATATCCTCCTTCTCCTGTTTCTAAATCTCATCTTTGTTACTCTGACTATCTAGGGTTTAGTCATCAATCTCCTCCTACCTTTCCAGATTCACCTTCTTTTTTATTCTTACCCTTTTCTTTGAGCTCTATTTTTTGTTATCCATCTTAGCTTTCCTAGAATTCCCTTTTACCCTTTTGGGGATAGACTTTGGGATTTGATTTCTAGTATATTCTGAAATTAACAGAATAAGCCCTACATGAAGCATCGGGTTACTCACTTTTTTCCTAGTCTCCATGACACTATTATCTATTAGGAATAAGGTGTCTCAACCTTGGATAATTCCTATTCTTATTATTTTTTTTGTAAAATGTATTTTCTTGCAAATAATGTAATTAAGTGCGAGTGTACATGTCTAGTTGGCAGGTTGATGTGTTGGCATCTTGAATGGTGTGTAAGGAGATCATGGCTGAAATGGTTATGAAGGATTCCTATGACACGTAAGAGCTATTTCTAGATAGGTGAAGACATGCAAGACATGTGGCAACTGATAAAGTTGAGTACTTTACACTCTTCCACAATCGTGGGGTTCCAAAAAAATTTAGGGTTCCTATTTTCTCAGAGAATGGTAAAATCCTAATGCGGCTATCTTTGGAAGTTGCCCTAAAAAGGAAAGCGTGTGATATAAGCATTTTTAGGGTTATAGAAAAGGGTATGAAAAATAGTGTATTGTTTGGTATAATCGGGTGCTACTAGATTTGTCTATGTGTGTCGATTGTCTCCTAAAAGGACTTGTATTGCAAGTGTGTTGTAACCGTTGTGTTGAAGATAATACATTGTGCAGGTTTTGGAGTGCTGGGGTTTTTTACCGAAAGGTTTTCCCCAGGGTAAATCATTGTGTCATTCTCTATTTTCTGTATGCATGGTATGTGGCTGCAATATCATTGTTAAAGCAGTTAATAAATATGAAATTGTAAGGATTTAAAAAGAATTTGCACAATACTTTCCTATAGAGATTAGTGTAGGAAGCTATTTCCGCACCTGAGTTTTCTTACAAGTGGTATTAGAGCCTGATCAAATTTTGATCCTAGTTGTTGGGTAGGGTTTTTTGAGCTAATCTCAAGTTGAGTGGGATTTTTTTGTGCAGATTATTTTGAATCTTTTTTGCAGATTGAGATGGTAGGTTCATCATACAGTAGAATGGAGGTGGAGAAATTTAATGGCACTAATTTTGAGTTGTGGAAACTCAAGATGGAAGACATGCTTGAAGACGATCTATGGGAGGCTACTTCACTTGCTGTGAGACCTGCAGCTATATCTCAAGTGGATTGGGAGGTCAAGGATCAGAAGGCTAAGGGTCTTATCAGACTCTATCTAGCAGATGTCGTTCTTCTGAATGTTCTTGATGAGACTACTACAAATTATTTGTGGACACGGCTTGGGTCTGTGTATTGGGCCAAATCTCTGGTGAATAAGTTGTTCCTAAGAAAGAAGTTGTATTCTTGAAGAATGGAGGAAGGTGGATCCATAACTGATCATCTCAATGCATTCAATTTATTTATTGCACAGTTGGCATCATCCGGTGCCAAGATCAAGGAGGAGGATCGATGTATGACCCTGCTTTGTTCCTTGCCAGATTCATGGGACCATCTTGTAATGTCTCTCAGAAGTACTATAGTCACATTCTGTATGGCTGATGTGGTGTCTTCGCTGCTATCTAAGGAGATTCAAAGAAAGACTTCAGATTCGTCTAAGGAAGCCCTTGCTGTTCATGGGAGATCCAATGACAAAGGAAAGAAGAATGATAATAAGTCAAAGAAGGGCAGATCCAAATCCCATGGGAGTTCTAAAACTCCTGGAAAGTCCAAGGCAAAATGTTGGAACTGTGATAAATCTGGGCACTTTCAGAGGGACTACAAAGAACTGAAGAAGAAGAAGAAGAAAGGCTCAAATTCAGCTTCTAAAAAATCTCAAGAAGATGGAGATGCTTTTATTGCAACTTTGACATCCCATGCATCTGATGATGTGTGGTTAGTAGACTCAGGTGCTTCTTTTCACATGACCTCTCATCGAAACTGGTTCTCAAAATATGAAGAGTTTGATGGTGGAAAGGTGTACTTGGGTGATGATTCTCACCTAAAGATAGTTGGTTGTGGAAGGGTCACTATCAGATTTCCTGATGGACAAGTAAAGGGAATCAATGGAGTTATGCACATTCCGGGTTTGGCACAAAACCTATTATCTGTAAGTATGCTGAATGATGTAGGTGTGCAAGTTGTCTTTTCAAAAGATGGATGCAAGATTTTGAGAGGTTCTATGGTGCTCGCTAAAGGTACTAGAAGAGGTACTTTGTTTCAGCTTGATGCATGCATTGCTCAGTGCAATAGTTCTTCTGTTTCAAAGAAGAGAGTGGCTATCACTTCATCCCCACCATATGAATGAGTAGTAAAGAAGACTGTGGCAATGGGTTATGATGGTAGTGTAGTAAGTGTACCTAAGGGTGCAAACACTTTGGAAGGAAAGCTTCCTGTAGAAAAGAAAATGTTGTGGCATATGAAATTTGGCCACATTGGTGAGAAGGGTCTTAGGACCTTGAAAACTAAAAATCTCGTTGAGGGGCTAAATGATTGTAATCTTGAATTTGATTTCTGTGAACACTGTGTTTATGGTAAGCAAAATTGTGTTCAATTCTACTCTAGTTCTCACAAGTCTTCTGGTATTTTGGATCTTATTCATTCTAATGTATTTGGTCCTGTAAAAGTTCCTTCTATCTCCAGTTCTGTATATTTTGTATCTTTTATAGATGATTACAGTA
>MU223324.1:1168301-1195755 GCA_018584345.1 Thuja plicata
TAATGTAATTAAGTGTGAGTGTACATGTCTAGTTGGCATGTTGATGTGTCACTCCACTTGATGTGTCGGCATCTTGAATGGTGTGTAAGGAGATCATGGCTGAAACGGTTATGAAGGATTCCTATGATACGTAAGAGCTATTTCTAGACAGGTAAAGACATGCAAGACATGTGGCAACTGATAAAGTTGAGTACTTTACACTCTTCCACAATCGTGGGGTTCCAAAAAATTTTAGGGTTCCTATTTTCTCAGAGAATGGTAAAACCCTAATGCGGCTATCTTTAGAAGTTGCCCTAAAAAGGAAAGTGCATGATATAAGCATTTTTAGGGTTACAGAAAAGGGTACAAAAAAGAGTGTATTGTTTGGTATAATCGAGTGCTACTAGATTTGTCTGTGTGTGTCGATTGTCTCCTTAAAGGACTTGCATTGCAAGTGTGTTGTAACTGTTGTGTTGAAGATAATACATTGTGCAGGTTTTGGAGTGCTGGGGTTTTTTACCGAAAGGTTTTCCCCAGGGTAAATCATTGTGTCATTCTCTATTTTCTGTATGCATGGTATGTGGCTGCAATATCATTGTTAAAGTAGTTAACAAATCTGAAATTGTAAGGATTTAAAAAGAATTTGCACAATACTTTCCTATAGAGATTAGTGTAGGAAGTTGTTTCTGCACCTGATTTTTCTTACATTATCTAGCGAGCTCAAAAGATAGAAAGGAAACGACACCTTTTTATTGTGCTTAAAATGATTTTCCAGAACAAAATGGAGGTTGTAAATTTTGGAGTAGCGACCATCCAGGGTCAAATACTTGATCATCACTGTCAAAATGTCTGCCTAGTGAGACTTAATTTTGTTGATATCCACGTAATCCCCCGTCCCTTTGCTCAAAAGGGCTTCTTCTTCAGTTTTTGGGAAGATTTTGAAGGCTTGAGTCCCAGCCCACTTGTTGTCCCTGTAAAACTTCATGCCTTTGCAAGAAAGTCCCGTGATTTCTTAGATTATGCTCATAGTCAAAGTAAAGGACTTTCCCCACATATTTACCTTCCCCTTCTTCCATCCATCTAGAAATTGTTTCGTTATTTCTTTATCCCATCCTTGAAGCTTCTCCAGATACTGGGTCATGCCACCCTTCTTCAGCCTCTTCCAGACTTTCTTCTTTTGTTTCCACTTTGTATAGTCCATCAAATCCTCCCTCTTCAGACCACCCCCCATAATGCTTGATGATTTCTAAATGTTTAGATAATGAGAAGGCTGGAATGAAATACACTGAAAGGAAATACTATTGTTACTTTTGAGTTTTAGATATCATGACACTTTATCTTAAGTGATGATATCATCATTAATTATGTTTATTAATCAAGCCTTCAATATGGTTAATCTTATCATACCTGATAAGACATAAAATCTCCATATTGAGATCCAATTCCCCTCTCCATGATTGGATGACATCAATTTGAACCCCCACATTAGCTAAGCCATTCGCCAACTTATTTCCTTCCCTAAAAACATGGGTTATGTGACTTTGTTTAAAAATGAGCATTAACGATTTGATTTTATCAATTATGTGGCTAATGGTCCAGGAAGCCTCATGATTACCCTTAATATAGTTTATTATGTTTAAAGAGTCTCCCTCCAACCAAAAATTAGAAAAACCCATTTCTTTAGCCAACATAACAACTTGAAGGGATGCCATTGCTTTGGAAACATGATTAGTCTGAACTCCCAAAGGGGCAGCGATATCTCCCAGAAAATTTCCAGTGGAGTCTCTTATAATACCTCCCACTCCAGCTCTTCCTAGGTTCCCTTTAGCTACCCCATAAAAATTACCTTTGTCCCAGCCAATCGAAGGAGCTACCCATCTAGTATTTTCCCTCAAGTTTAAATCCTTGTCTTTCTGCTCTTGATAATTCCTGTTAAGAATATCATTTATACTCTGAGTATTCTTATAGGGGGGGTCTCTAGGAAGATAACTTTTAAAATTTTCCAGCAAGCTTCTGCAAATACTATTGGCCACTATTTCATAGGATGAGATTTTTTCTTTGAATATTTTGTTGTTTCTTTCCTTCCAGATTCTCCAAGTGAAGTGAGGAAGAAACAACCTCCAAAGGTCTTTGACTTTACCATTAAGGGGGAAGTTCCATTGTTTAAACATATCCTGGAATTTATTTGGTTTCACCCAGTCAAGATTGAAATAATTGAAAACAGAGTTCCACACTTTACAAGTATAAGTACAATGAATCATAAGATGGTTACAATTTTCAGCTTTAGAGCAACAAAGAATACATCTGTTAGGCATACTAAATCCCCTTTTACAAATATTGTCCACTGTTACAATTTTGTTCTGAATAAGGAGCCAAAAAAACATGTTAATTCTAGGTATAAGCTTATTGTTCCATACTTGATAACTAATAGGGTGATCTTCCTTGGGGAAAAGAAGGGCAGAAGCAAAAGAGATTGAAAATTTACCATTAGCCTTCGGACCCCATATCAAAGAGTCATGCTCATTTTCTATTACAAACCAAGGTGTAAGATACTTATTGACCAAATTGAGGGATTCATCAAATGAGCTAAGGTCGACCCATTTCTCATTGATCCAGTAATCAGAAACCTTCTCTCCAACTATTTCTTTATAGTCCAGAATCATTGGCATCCATTCCCGCTTCTCACTAAGAGATTCTTCCTTCAACTAGTTATCAGTCCAGAAGTTTATCTTCCTGCCATTTCCCAGCTTCAATCTTATCCCTTTTCTAATCAGGTCCCCTCCTTTCCTAATACTATTCCAAATGAAAGAACCTTTGATATCCAAGCCCTCCCAGGCCACAAGACTTAACCTCTTCTTCTCTTCAACTCCTGACCAAAGAAATCTTTTCTAAATTTTTTCATTCAAGTCTACATACTTCTGAGGAATTTTAAAGAGACTAAGCGCATAGACTGGAAGATTTTGGAGAGTAGATTTTAGAAGCTAAACTTTTCCAACTTAACCTAGAGTAGCTCCTTTCCATCCTACCAGCTTGTTGTGAAAATGGTCAAGGATACCATTCCAAAAACAATCATCCATTTTGTGACAAAGAGGGAGACCCAAATGGGTAGAGGGAAGATTCCCCATCTTGCAACCCAAAATGGAAGATATCTTCCTTTGTCTTTCTTCAAGAGTATTGTAGAAGAAAAGAGAACTCTTCTCCCAGTTAATTGATTGACCAGAAGCATTTGTATAAGTATTCAAAGCCTTTTTCATGTTCATTGCTTCCTTAACAGAGGCTTCCCCCATCATAATTGTGTCATCCACAAATTTTTAGTGGGATCACTTATGCAGAGCAGAGGAAGGTTGGAGACCATAAATATGACCTGTCATGACCATACTATTGATGTAACTCCCTAGGCTTTCTATCATTATAGCAAAGAAAATGGGGGAGATAGGATCACCTTGTCTTAGACCTCTTGTGGGGTGGAAGAAAATGGAAGAAACCCCATTAACAGTCATCGAAGAAGTAACTGTAGTCACGAATTGCATTATTATTCTTATCACATCTTTATCAAAGCCAAAATAACTAAGGATATTTGACAAAAAATACCAATCCACTCTGTCATAGGCTTTTGACAAGTCCACTTTCATCAAGAATCCTATTTTTAGAGGCATGAAGCGAATGAATATTATCATGCACCAACATAATAGAGTCTAGGATTTGTCTTCCAGGAACAAACCCATTCTATTGAGGAGAGATAAGATTAGGAAATAATCTTAGAAATCTAGAAGTCAAGACCTTCGAGATGATTTTTTCTAGGGAGTTGCATAGACTTATTGGTCTAAAGCCATCAACCGTGTCCACTCCAGGTTTTTTAGGAATGAGAGCTATAAAACTTGAATTAATTTCCTTGAGGATAGATTTAGTTCTGAAGAATTCTTTAACCGGTGAACACACATTTTTCCAAGTAATGCTCCAGAACTGCTGGAAGAAAAACATCTGAAACCCATCAAGACCTAGAGATTTCTCTCCTTCAAAAGAAAAGACAACCTTCTTAATTTTTGTATCCAAGGGGATAGATTTTAGGAGAACATTAGTAGAATGATCCATTTATTGTGTTGGCATTTACTTTGTTATCATTGGATAAAAAAATTTCTTATAAATTTTAATGTTTAATCATTTGTCTCACAATTGATTCACCCCCGCCCCCCCCTCTCAGTTTGTTTGTGTACTGTTATTCCTAAAAATTAGTATCAGAGCTATTGGTCCTTAGAGAGAAATTTTAACAACTTGAGGTGATCCTGAAGATGAGGTTCTATGGGAAGGATAGTCCAGAGTTTGATCCTGAAAACATTGACAGTTGGAATAACAAGATGAGAACATATTTGCTATGCTTGGAAGTCAACTACTAGATGATAACAAATAATAATGTACAAATGAAGGCTGAGGATGAATTAGACAAGGCTAATAATGATGAAAATAAGGTATCCTCATTTAACATGGTGGCAAGAGAAGCATTGATTAGCGCACTTTTTGAAGGTTAATTCACAGAGGTAAAAGATTTGGATTTTGCACATGAAATTTGGACAAGAATGGAAGCATTGTATGAAGGAGACAAGTTTACAAAGAAGGTGAAGTTGCAGAACTGGAAGACAAAGATGGAAACATTGAAAATGAGAGATGATGATAATATTAGAGCATATGCATAGAGCATTAGTGAGGTTTTTATTGGCATCAGGAACTCTGGAGGCACTTACAATGAAGAAGAATTGATTGTGAAAATTCTTAGATCACTAACACCTATCTACAAAACCACAGTGAAAGCTATAGAAGATATCATACCTTTGACAATGAACTTCAATAGAGAGATGTTGATTGGAAAACTAACTACCTTTGAGGCCACAGAGATGGGAGATTCTCTACCTAAAGTTGAGTCAGCATTCAAGGTGATGATACATAAAAATAAAAAGACTATATCAGGAATTGTGAGCACTAGTAGTAGTGACTTGAGAGAAGAGCA
Source organism: Thuja plicata (assembly GCA_018584345.1). Lineage (NCBI taxonomy): Eukaryota > Viridiplantae > Streptophyta > Pinopsida > Cupressales > Cupressaceae > Thuja > Thuja plicata. Next base: position 1,173,283 of record MU223324.1, read on the forward strand.
TAATGAATATGCTAATGAATGAGAACCGATACATGAAGAAGAAAGAAAGCTTGATGAAATTGTGGCCCTTATTGCTAGAAGAGAAAAGAGAGGTAAGAGTAAATTTGAAGGAAAGTTACCTTTGAAATGTTTTTCGTGCAATAAGATACGTCATTTTGCATCTAGATGTCCTACAAGGGTTCCAAATCATGAATCTAATTTTTATAAACCTAAGTATTCAAAGGACAAAGAATGTTATTATGCTAGTGAAGGTGTTTCTGATGATGATGCTATTTATTATGATGAGAATGGATTTATTGCTATCAAGGATGAGAAACCTATACATGGAGAAAGAGCGTGTTGAAAAGAAATCTGAATGGGTCATAGATAGTGGTTGTTCACACCATATGAATAGAGATAAAAATAAGTTTGTTAAGTTGAATAAGTATGATGATGTTTTTGTGAGATTTGGTGACAATACTCCTAAGCTTATCATTGGAGTTGGATCTATATCTTTGGATGGAAAGACCAATACTGACAATTTATTACTTGTTCATGGACTTAAGCATAATTTTTTGGAGTGATAGACAACTAGTAGACAAGGGTTATCCATTGAAATTAATTGATGGGAAATTTTCTATCAGAAGTAAGTTAGAAGACTTGATTGCATCTGGTACTAAAACCAGAGGTAATGCATTTGAATTAAATACATCTAAGGCTTCTTGTTTTGTTGTGAAGGTAGATGACAGTTGGTTATGGCATAAAATATTTTTTCATATTAACTATGATTATATTGTCAAGGCAAGTACAACTAATGTAGTTAGAGACCTACCAAAGATTGTGAAACCATCTAACACCATGTGTAGAGAATGTGTAATGGGGAAGCATACTAGAAGCAGTTTTAAAAGCAAATCTTACTCATTGAAAGGGAAGTTGGATCTAGTGCATACAGATCTATGTGGTCCTACAAGAACAAGATCTTTCTATGATGAAAGGTACTTTATACTTTTAGTTGATGACTTTTCTAGGATGATGTGGATTACATACTTAAGAGAGAAATCAGAGGTGTTTGACAAATTCAACATTTAATCAAAGAAAAAGTTGAGAGTGAATCACGTTTAAAGATAAAAATTTTGAGATCATATAGAGGTGGAGAGTTTACTTCAAAAAATTTCAATACCTACTGTGAAGAGCATGGAATATATAGACATACATATGCTCCTAGCACACCACAACAGAAAGGGATAGCAGAGTGAAGAAATAGAACAATATTAGATCCTGCTAGAACTATTTTGCTGGAAGGAAATGTATCACATATTCATTGGAGAGAAGTTGTTGGTACTGTTGTGTATACCTTAAACATAATTTAGATTAGAGAAGGTACAATTAAGACTCCTTATTCAATATGGTTTAATCATACTCCTACTGTGAAATATTTTAGAATATTTGGTAGTAAATGCTATATCAAAAGAGATGATGAGATAGGAAATTTTGATGCTAGAAGTGATGAAGGAATCTTCCTTGGTTATTCCACTAAAATCAAAGCTTATAAATGTTTCAATATGAGATTAAGGAAGATGATTGAAAGTGATAATGTGAGGATTGATGAAAAGTTTCAGATTCAAGAGAGAATGTATGATTGTAATCAGAATACAAAGATCAAGGAGGTTACTACAGATCAAGAAGAACCTTTTGAGATTGACTGTGAGATTGAGGTATGTCAAGCTGATTTAAATGATCCTACTAAAATTCCTAAGACTCTAAGGTATGTTAAGAAAAACCATCCTGAAGATCAAATTATTGGAGATTTTAATAGAGGAATGATGACAAGATCTAAATTAAGAGATGAAATTTTTTTGATTTCTCAAGTTTAACCGAAAACTACTGTTGAGGCATGTAGAGATGAATCTTGGACTAAAGCTATGCAAGAATAATTAGAGTAGATAAAGAAGAACAAAACTTGGAAATTGGTTCCAAGACCTAAAAACAAGAATGTTATAGGAACTAAATGGGTTTTCAGAAACAAAATGGATGAGGAAGGAACAATGGTAAGACATAAAGCAAGACTGGTTTGTAAAGGCTACTTGCAAAAATAAGGCATGCACTTTCAAGAACATTTTCTCTTGTTGCTAGGTTGGAAGTAGTGAGATTATTTATTTCTTATGTTGCACATAAATATTTTAAGGTATATCAGATGTATGTGAAATCTGCATTCTTGAATGGAGATCTAGAGGAAGAGGTATACATTGAGAAACCCAGTGGATTTCATTTGACAAAAGATGAAGACATGGTTTGTAAGTTGAAGAAATATATATATGGACTTAAACAAGAACCAAGAGCATGGTATGCAAGATTGGACAGGCATTTACTTTGTCTTGGTTTCAGAAAAGGTAATGCAGACAACAATTTGTACTTAAGAACTAGTGAAGATTGAATTCTAATCATAGAAGTTTTTTTTGATGATATTATTTTTTGAGGAAATGATGTGATGAGTAAATGTTTCTCTAAAGAGATGGAAAATGAATTTAAAATGCCAATGATTGGTGAGATGAAATTTTTCCTCAGATTCCAAATTAATCAGAATAAGAGTGGTATTTTAATTTCTCAGACCAAGTATCTTAAGGAAATGTTGAAGAAATTTGGAATGAAAGATTATAAACCTATTGGAACACCCATGGTGGTTGGTTACAAACTTACTACTAATGAAAAAACTCTGAGTGTTTTTAGATAAAGTACAGATCAATGATTGGAGGTCTACAATGTCTAACTCACACCAGACTAGATATTTCTAATGTAATTGGAATTGTGGAAAGATATCAAACAAATCCTAAAGAGACACACCTGGTTGTTGTGAAAATAATTTTCAGATACTTGAAATGAATAATAGAGTATGGGTTATGGTATGAAAAATTAGATGATTTTATCTTACAAGCATATACTAATGTTGATTCGGCAGGTAGTGTGGAGGACAAAAAGAGTACAAGTGGAGGAGCATTTTTCCTTCGAAAAAGGTTGGTTTCATGGTTAAGTAAGAAGAAGGATTGTATAGCTCAGTCTACTATTGAATCTAAGTATGTTTTTTCTGCTATAAATTGTACACAAATTGTTTGGATGAAACAAATGTTGAAGGACATTGGAATAATTTTTGAAGAGCTGGTGGTTATCCATTATGATAACACTAGCATAGTGAACATATCAAAGAATCATGTAATGCATTCAAAGACTAAACATATTTTTATTAAGTATCATTTCTTGAGAGATAGGGTAGCAGAGAAGGAGATCAAATTGGAGTATAGCAACATAAAGGAACAAATAAAAGATATATTTACAAATCCTTTGCCAAAGGATGCCTTTGAGTATCTCATAGGTATGCTTTTGGTGTGAGCCCTTTCTTGTGAGAACTAAATTGATGTAGGAATGCATCATTCAAGTGGATTTCAAAGCTATTTCATTTTTTTGGACTTGATGTATGGATCTACTCCTTAAGGGGAGTGATTGCATGAACATTACAAAACTTATTTGGGTGATTTTGAGCCTGGTTATTACAGACATGAAGATTTGAAAAATCTATAGCTTGTAGAAGAAAGAAGAAGACTTATGGAACCCTTTTCCAGTGTTTTCAAAGGGTGAGAGATTCTATGAGAAAATCCCTACTATTTAGGGAGAGCTATGTTGAGGATATTGAGAAGATTATATTGAGACTCTACTTTTGGGTTGATGTATTTTCCCATATGTTGTCATCAATGCCAAAGGGGGAGATTGTTGGAATCGGTTCCTATGTTGGCATTCATGTTTTGTCAGTAATGTCAACATGTATTTATATGGAGGAATAATAGATTGGTTATTACTATTGCTTGATGACTGACAAAGGTGTACATGTACTATATGGTTGATTCAAAATGAACAAAGATAGGGATCTATACAGGGATGTGTGGTGATCTTATGGCTAAGGTTGCATGGATTAATATTGCATATTAAATGAGTTACATATGTTTTAGTGAAGACTGGATACTGGACGGTAACAGAAAAGTGTGACAGAGTTAGTCTCTATGTTTTGAGTATAACAGACGAACGATGTGAATATAGGTTATGCAAGCTTAAGGGATGGAAGAAGACATGTTAAGTAATTTTTTTTTGGTTCATGAGTCATAGGACTCTTGGTGACATCATTTGTGGTGTGTATTTTGGAGGAGACCAATTTGTGGCCGACTTCAAAGATGTAGCATGTATTATTGATTGCGGGCATGGATTATGAATCTTGGATTATATATGATGAATTTTAATTGATGTTTACTTGTTATAGGTACTGTGTGTATCATAGAAAGGTTTTAAATAATTATTTGTATACTGGGAAAGCTTAATTGACCGACCTTATTAATTACTGTAATAGGGTATATATGACAGATCTTTTCTTTTGAAAAGAAGTGTGTGTTTGTAAGAGGTGAATATAAAGACAGAGAAGTGTGGAAGTTGTGAGCTTGTGTCTACTAGATGTAGAGAAGAGATTGTGAGTATGTTACTTAATTGGAACTGACCAAGAAAAGACAATTACTATCAAACAGATCATTGGATTGTATATTTTCTATATACACTTTCATTTTAGACTGTAAGTCTTGAGGGTGGCTTTAACCTTCTTTAGGAAGTATGCCTGGGTAGTGAGCCCATGGTTACTCTTGACTCCTAACAGGGTATGTCCTTTAATAGGGACTATGTACTATAATGCATCAATAAGCTCCTAACAGGGCTAAATCTTTTAATAGGGATACTATACTCTCATGACATTATTTTTGGGTGCTAATTCCCACTGAGGTTTTACCTTTAACAGGGTTTCCTCGACAATAAAGGATTATTTATTGTGTTGGCATTTACTATGTTATCATTTGGATAAAAAAATTTCTTATAAATTTTAATGTTTAATAATCTGTCTCACAAATGATTCACCCCCCTTCTCATTTGTGTTGTGGACTGTTATTCCTAACAGATTTAGTGGCTAAGTGGTGGATAGAGGGTGGCCCTACTTATGGTATAACTATGTTTTTCTTTGTGAAGAAACTCCAATATGTCAAGTATCACCTTAAGAGATGGAATACATCCTATTTTGGCAACCTTCAATCTAGGAAGAGGAATTATCTTGACCATCTTGTAGTGATCACTCACCAAATTTGGGATTCTAGATTCTCTGATGATCTTGGAAGAGTTGAGTCCAAGACCATGCAAGATGTGGAGGAACTTCAGGAGGAGATTTATTGGAAACAGAAGGTTCAAATTGATTGGCTGCAGGAAGGGAATAGGAATACTTCTTTCTTTCATCATTTTTTTCAATCTTTTCGTTATAAGGGTTTTATTTCCTCTCCAGTTACCTCTGAAGGGATTCAGATCTCTTCCTTGTCAACTATCATTCGTTAGGCTCATCAGTTTATTCCCCTCTTTTCACTGAATATTCCCCTCATGTTGTTGCTGAGGAGAATTTGATCATTTCCTGTATTCCCTCTCCTATTACCTATGTGATGAATTCTTCTCTTACTTACCCATTTTGTTGCCTGAGTTAGAAGAGGTTTTTTTGGGATGAACAACGGTAAAGCTCTAGGCCCAGATGGCTTCCCTATTGATTTTTTTTAGGATTTTTGGGATGTATTAATCTGGATCTATTGGAGGTAGTTAGGGTATCCCTTTGCAATAATAAGACTCTTCATTCCTTGAACTCTACTTTCTTGATTCTCATTCCTAAAAAGAAAGGTGCAGAAAAACTTGAATTTTTTAGCTGATTGCTCTTTATAATTTGATGTATAAGATTATCACCAAATTTATTTTAGATAGGCAAACTTCTCTTTTGGTGGTGAATTCTAAGGAAAAAGAGGGTTTTATGGCTGGTAAATAGACACTAGATGGGGTGGTGGTGGTTTCTGAGGTTACTCTATGACAACTTTAAAGGAGAGATCTATGTTCATTAAACGGGATATGGCCAAGGTTTACGATAGAGTCAAATGTAGTTTTCTTCAAAAAAATCACTTAGCCTTTGGTTTTAGTGCATAATGGGTGAGTGAATTGTGTTACTTCTACTTCTTTTTTGGTTATTGTGAATGGATAACCTTTAGATACTTTTGGTGCTTCAAGAGGCCTTCGCCAAGGGGATCTTCTTTCCCCTTACCTATTTATTATTTTGGTTGAGGGTCAAGGTTGTTTTCTAAAATTTTGTGTTTCTTACGGCTTGATTCATGGATGGAAATGGGGCAATGGCCTACCACAACTCTCACATCTCAACTTTGTGGATGACACATCTCTTATGAGATTGTCTCATCTTCGAGAAGCTGAATCTTTTAGGTAAGCCTTGGATATTTACCTTGAACCTTCGGGTCAGAAATTCAATGATCATAAATCCTCTATTTTCTTCTTCAATACCCCTCAGGCCATTCGAAGGTGTATTATTGACATTCTATGGTTCAAGATTGGGTCTCTTACCTTTATTTATTTGGGAATTCCTCTTACTATTGGTAGAAATCCTTAATCCTCTTGGAAAATATTTCTTGACAAGCTATGTCTGAAGGTTAATCACAGGACTCACCATTGGTTATCTACAGTTGCTCGTTTGACTCTTTTAAATTTGGTTATTCAAGCTCTTTCTATATACAAGTGTTTTTTTAGGTTGGTCCCAATGTATTTTCTTTAGGAATTTGATGCCCTTTCTTATCAATTCCTTTGGAGTGAGAATTTATCGAATGCTAAATGGAGCCTTGTTAACTGGGAACTGTGTGCAGACATAAGAATGAGGGAGGCCTTGGCTTACATTATTCTATTTTAATTGAACAATTTCTTATTGTAAGTTATATTGGCATTGGTGTACTAGCCATAATCAACTTTGGGCCTATATTCTCACCCTTAAGTATCTTCCAAGTGTTGATGTGTTTGATGTTCCCTGCTATCCTTTGGTGGGAAGAGGTTTTATGATATGGACCTCTTTGAAACTTGGAGCTCAATTGATTAAGAATGGTCTCTTTTGGATCTGTCATATGGGTTCTCAAGATCTTTTTTGGATGGATTCTTGGGATGGGCATCCTTCTATCCTTTCTACTCATCCCCAACTTCAAGCCCTTTGTGATACATTTACTGCTACTGGATTGGATATGGTTGACCATTATAATATTTCCCATAATTGTGGGTTGGCAGTTCGCTTTTTCTTGAAACATCCTTCTGAATGGCCCCCGGGAGGATATGAGGAAGATAGGGGTATGTCTAGGATCATGGTATGCCAAAACCTAGTGATGTGAAAAAATGAGCTTTTCACTCATCCAAAAGCGCACCCAAAATTTTGTTGAATTTTTAGTAGGCCTGGGTGTCAATACACCTAGCCAAGCCAAAAACCAAAGCTAAATCATTATTGGATATCCAATATTCACCAGTGACAATATATTGTTGCCCGCGGCTGCATTCAACATTTTCATTGTGAAAATGTTCAAGCAGCCAAGCAAGCATTTTTGGATATCTGCTACACATCATATATCTGATTTGCTACTGTATTGAGGTAAGTTAAATTTATAAGTTTCATTGTTGTTTTTGGTTTTTGAATTGAAATTTATAGTTTTTTTTTTAAAACTAGGGTTGAAATGATATAGTTTTTTTTTAAAAAAATTGATTATAAACTAGGGTTGAAATTAATATTCTTTATTATTTATTTATTTTGAATCAGACATGGATTCAAACCAATCAGAAAACCCTCACAATGAGTCTACAAACAATCCAAAACCACCTCAAAACAATCCCCTGCCTTCAGAAGACCAACTAGTCTCAAACCCTTGACCATTACATGATTTCATAGGAGACAATCTAAATCAGCTTAGAGGATATCAGACCACATATGCGAATATCCCCATATTGCACCCCATGTTTTCCACATTGAACTCCATTATTGAAATCATGGAGAAACTCAGAGAGCAACACAATGTTGCACTTCTTTGGCGCGATTCCATGTATGCCCAGTTTGATGATGGGCTTGACTATGATCAAGTTATAGATCTAAATATAAAAAAACATGACATATGTAACATTTTTGTTGATTCCAAAACCGGTTTAAAAGTGGACCCTAAAAAACCCAAGTTTTCAATAAAATGATGCACAAATGATGCAATACGTGACAAATTTCGGGATCGTTGGTGGATGGTTTTTGATAGACCACCCCATAGCAATTTGGATGTCCCATTCTATTTCATAATAAAATTGTATGTTGAATTTGTCCTCAGTTACAAGGTAAATTATTGGAGCATGAGACAAAACCAAGGCGTAGGCTTAGGCACTCCTTAGGATAGGTCATGGGCACAGCAGGTGAAATCTCGCACATATGTTCTCCCTCCCAAAATTTCACAACCTCCTACAGTGCGGCATCTTGATATTATTGTTGAGGCCAACTCACAGACTATTCGATCCATTCACACCTTGAGTGATCTACTGGTTAGGTAGAGTATGACATTTTTGCCTTCTCATGGTGATGCTTCTAGCCCTTCCACATCCTCCACGAGCTCACATGTTTGTGTGCCCCATACTTGCGTTATGTGCAAGAATATGTGCTTGGGACCCATGAATTATAGTGATGCATATAACTATGTCTTCGAGGTGGATGATACTACACAACACACTACAGGCATTGAAGCATCCCATGGAGATGTGCATCAGGAGCATACAAATCCATGGACTCCTATTATGGTAAGAGTAAATAGTTAACTTGTTACATTGTATTTAATTTTAAACGTTTGTAATTTTAATAGAATTTTCTTATAATTATTTCTCACTTATGTTTTTATGTGTTTTATTTACGTCTAGTTGATGATAGAGGAGGAGATAGCATAGGTGGAGGGGTCCATGCTTTTGGCCATTTCATTTGGCCTTGACACTTCCATGGTACATATGATTTAATGTACTCATTGGTTTCCTTTTATTATAATAGTATATACATGTGTTTTCTAATTTTTATGATCATCTTATTACATACTGATGCAGGTTTCACCAGTTGCCACTGGGGGGGCAATGTGAGGGGGTTCAGGCATCTAGTGTTGAGAAGGGGAAGGTAATTAAGTATTTTAGATTGTTTATGCATAAACGTATACTTGTCACTTGTGCGTACTCATTTTTAATTACATGTTTTATTTGACAGAGGGTGGTGTCTAATGATGTTGTGAGAATAGTTCACCATGATAGAGTCACAGGCATCTCAATTCACAATCATAGCCCCACAGTACGTATATTTCTAAATTTATTTGTGTATATTTTACTATCAAGTATATATTTAATATGATCAAGTCATGATTGTATGAAGTATCTATTTGACTTTTGTAAGCTACCCCTAGTTTGAGGGGGGTACCATGCCAAGGGTTTGTATCGTTGATGACCCAATTGACATTTCCTAAAGAAAGTTCAACACAGGTAAGTTTTAATGTTAATTCAGTTACTTTTGAAACATGTATTTGCTACCAAGGATTTAAAATTAAGTAGTATAAGTCTTAGATAATTATCATGTTCGCAAACATATATACAGGTTGGAGTCAACATTGGTGGCATTGTCCCTTTGCTACCAAGGACATATATTAGGTCTCCTGACCGCATGAGGAGACAGAGAGGTGAGGTACATGAGAGTTCATTTTTTTTTTAAATTATTTATTATTGTTGACTATGATTTTAAATTTTTATTTATTATTTGTAGAAACCATATAAATTAAGTAATCTAACTTGGGGTTTCACTTTTGTGTTTGAATGCAGGATCCATCAAAGCCAAAGAGTAGTTCAAAGAGACTTCACTTTGATCATCCACCAGTAGAATATGATGTCCTAGAAACATTTGTAGTTGAACTTCTTATTTTGAGATGACATATGGCACATTTTGAGATGGCATATGCCATATTGTATCTAGATATGTTGATTTTGTAAATTTTTGAGAAGGCGTGTGCCACATTTTGTACAAAACTATTTCATATATACATCTCTACATGTTCATTTGTGATTATTTTATCTTTTTTATGTGCTCTATGTATGTATCAGTTCCATATTATATCTTTGGCATGTGTTGTATGTATGTATTATTTCCATATTATGTCTTTGTCATGCATTGTATTTATGTATGTATGTTCATTTTCATATTATATCTTTTCCATGCATTGTATGTGTGTATTATTTTCATACTACATCTTCATTCTCCATTAGCCATCTGGTGCACTATACTTTTGAGAGCACCAAAATGTTGATTACAAGATTCATGGTAGATAGGAGTGCAATTGATTAATGTTTTTTCAAATGCATTAAGTTATTTAATATTTATTTTACATGTGTTTATTTGAAAGGCGCCATTGTTGTGATGTGGGAATAGCTAAACCTCTGATTTGGTTTTCAATTTCCTTCATTCATAGATGTGGCATGCCCACTGAGACAACCTTTGATCCTTTATAGATTTGGTTTTCATTTGATTAATGTTATTATTTTGATGTTACACCATGTTTGAATAGATCTAAAAGTACTTTGCATGCTTTGTTCATAATCCTTGCAATCAATGTAATGAAATCTCTTTACATCATTCTATTAAATAATTAACATGCCTTGTATTTCTATTAAAAGAAGTTCAACATTTTTTCTTTACATTGTTCAAAAAGTTTAGCATATCTTATTTGCATTATAGTACAACATACTTGGTTTACATTGTTCAAACAGTTCAACATGCTTTGTTTATGCTTGTATATTCATTTGATGCATTTTATCAAACAATTTAATGTTATTTAGTTTATGCTTTGGTATTTTCTTGAGACATTAAGTAAAATAGCTTGTGTACATCCTCTGGTTCTATACTTCACATTGGCATTTAGGCAAACAACTAACATGCTTCACACACATTCTATAATTAAATTGTCTCATTGCTAACATACAACTAACATGATTCACACACATTCTGTAATCAAATTGTGACATCCCAAAGGCACTCTTTGAAATAAAAATATTTCTCAATACATCTAATCTATGCATATCCTACAAATCTCCTTAAAATATTCATGTTTATTTTATTCTTTGTGCTTCCATGGTACATTCTCCCTACTTGGATCGAGCATAAAAAACATTGAAATCATTACATTCTATGAGAAAAAATATGTTTGAGGCTCTCTGTCAAATCTAAATAATTTGAGTGGAATCTCCTAGAACTGAGCTACATGCTTGTAGGCCTTCCCAAGATGGTCCTTGTGCACTTCATGGATCTTTGATATCTCTCACGAGGTCCGAGATATGGATGTCCACAAATCACTATCCAATTTGGCTTAGTGCACCTTGGGAACTGTATACACTAAAAAATGGCTTCATTAATTAATTAATTATATATTTATTATTTAATTAATATTGACTTGATGAATTAATTAAATATTTATTATTTAATTTATATTTATTTCTTAGATTTTTTAAATAAATTATTCAATTTATTTTATACATTCACTATAGTCTATTCTTCTTATCCTAAGTCTTCTAAATTAGTCTCATTAAAGTGATTTAATTAAACAATCACTAAATATGACTAAATATCCTAGTCCACCTCATAGACCTAGTCACTTGACACATCACCTAGGCTAAAATCATAATTAATTATTGCTAAATCATTATTCTGACCCACACATGTCCTATACCTAAGGGCTATGTGGCCTCATAAGACTTGGTCTCATGACCACATGTCTTCTCCTACTAATTCAAGAAGCAATCCCTATTCCTAAGGAGATTCTCAAGCCACCTCAAAGAGTCCAAGGTGAATCATCTTGGACAAGTAGCTCCAATTGGAAATCAGAGAGCTCAACACATCCAAGAAATCAAGGCTAGGAGGACAATGGAGACAAGCTACGAAGGGTAAGTGAAGGTAAACTTGTTTTAGTTTCATTTGATAATTTGTAATCTTCATTGTGTAGCATTTAGATAGATTTTATTAGCTTACAATAGTGGTATTTCATTTATAATAGTAAACATCTAATTTGCATACATTTTTGTCACCCACCGTAGGGCCCACCCCACGTTTTTAACATTTTATTTTAGTTTTCCCGTGTGCAATTTTCTATAGGTTGTTTGCGCATCCATCCACTATTCCTGCACATTTACTTTCTATTTTTTTCTGCACATTCATAATCTGTTCTTGTGCATCCATTCATTGTTTCTCATCATTTTGAGTTTTTAGCTAATCAGTTTTACAAGTTTCTATTTTTTATTCTAGCTTTTTAGGTTATTTTGCAAGTCATAATCTGAAGACCCCATTTTTGAGACTATTGACAGTTTACTTGCAGGTTCCTAGGGGTTTGCAAAATAAACCAAAATATGCATTTGGGCTTAAAATACAACATTCATTTTCAATTTCTCTGTCTTCTTTAGATTAGATCTCTATTTGTTGTGTCTTGTTTTCATAAGCTTTTTGTAATCCTAAGATTATAACAATGTATCCTCTCCCCTCATGATTTATGGATCTTGGGTGTAAGAGAAACTGTTATAATCTTTAGAGGGCAGTCTTTGGTGGGAAAAGAGGTACTCACCCCAAGGAATGACCCAATCGGTAACAGGCTAAAGCCAAGCCCTTCCAAACTAGTATACAAAAAATGCCATTGTGATTAGTCTCATAGTGGAGAGGTGTGAATTCATTGTGGAAACCAAAATCTCCTCTAGTACCCACGTGGTACATTAAAGTCCCTACATTGTTAAGGTGAAAATATTACTTTGAAAGGATTGGGAGAGCCCCCTTAATTAGGAAAATGACTTGATCACAATCACCTGAACGGATGTCCTTACCAAAAACTTTTGTTTAGTGGCCAAAAACCTTCTTTTTGCTAGTTCAAGTGGTAGCCCAACCCGTGAAGACACCCCACATTACTCACAGTTCATAGTAGAGATAACAGTTCTTTGGGAAGTAATGACCCATTGAATTCAGAACTTGGTGTGCCAGAGAAGTGAGTGCACTGTAAGGAGGATCCGGTGCCTCCAAGTTCCTAGGTTGTCCACTATGAATTTGCGTGGATGGATTTTATCCAAGTGGGGATTTAGCAAATATTGTCCTTGCCAACCTTAGGAATTGTAAGCATGTTAGTGCATACATATTAGATTAAGTTAGATCAAATCATTTATTTCTTGCATGTGTGTGTTTATGCATTTTCACTTTGCCAAAAATCATCTAAAAACTACAAAATTTCCAAAAAAAAAACATCCACAACCATGAAAAAAAAAAAAATCAGAACCTACTCATATATTACTTTCTGTTATGCATTTGTCCAATCTTGTTGCACATTTTTTCCTATGCATACACAACAAAGAGCCTTTGTAAGGACCCTCAAGATTTCAAAATCACTTTTTCAGCTACCCATTTTTGTTCTCAGTATGATTGTGGAAACACATTTGATTTTCACAAAACCTTTGATCCTTAGTTTGACCATTTTCATAATTTTTTCATCATCTTTCTTTCATCCAAAATTCACCAAATCATTCCTCAATCTTCAAAATCTACATTTAAGTGGTGAAACATTACCCTGATTATCATATTTTGGCTTTTGTGATTTTTAATCATATCAAGATCCATCATCCTTAACAAAAACTTACCTAGGTCAATATCTCTTGTTTTTTCTTTGTCATATCATAGTGAGATCCATACTTCCTATTGACTTAGATTATCAAGTAAACCTATCTACTTCAACACGTTTGAATCTCTTTCTCACTTCTTTTCTATCATCACATCGACATCTATTTCATATTTCACCTTTTATGGTTCAAACTTGATCTCAGATTCTGAAACAAACCGTTAATCCAGAATCTGTAGACAAGATGGAAGGAGGCAATAACAATGAGGAAAACCCTTAGACTGGACTTCCTACAAAAAATTCAATTTTTAAATGAGATCAAGAACCAATAGATCAAGATTTAAGAGATGCTATGCAAGATGCTAGGTTCTAAAATGTCATGGAAATAATTTTGGACATGGATAAGGAGATGTATTTCCTTATGCTTTCTCAACAAGGAGCATAACTACCCAATGATTTTGATGTCTCCACTCTTAAATAACCACCTATCACAAATGATCTAGAAATCCCTGGTGGTTCTCAAGAGACACATGCTCATGGAGCAAAGGAAGACAAGAAAAATAGTGCTTTCCAAAACACCCAAGGACCTCCACCATCTTTGGATCCCATCCTACAAAAAATCCAAATACTTCAATAATAAATTTGTGGCATACAAACTGTATCATCAACCAATAAATATTCCTTGGATGATATATGTCCCTATCCTTTTGATAAGAACTTGGCCATGATTCCATTCCCTCCTCACTTTGAGGTACTGACATCTGACAAATACAAAGGGAATTTGGATCCACAAGACCACATTCATGAGTTTTGTGCTGCTTGTATTGAAGTCATCCATAATGACACATATCTTATGCGGCTATTTCCTTGACGTTTAGGAGGATAAGCCATGGAATGGTTCTCCAAACTACCACTAGGTATCAACTCTTTCAATGAGATTATTGACAATTTTGTGACTCATTATTCATATAATATCAAACATGAAGTCACTATGCTTGACCTTTGCAATGCACAACAAAAAATGAGAATCCTTCCTTACTTTTTTGCAAAGATGACATCAATTGTTTTCCAAGTATCCACAAACAATTCCTGAACAAGAAAAGATGGATATCTTTGTGCACAACCTTACACAAGAAATGAGCTATAGGTTGTAATTGCAATTTCCTCCAAACTTTAACAAGCTCATTGAAAATGGAGTCAAAATTGAGGAAGCTATGTTTAGAAGAGGTGAGATTAAGCTTTACTCAAAGGACACTGTTGGATCTTCAAATTCAAATCCAAACAATAATAATAATGACAAGTATAAATTTTGGAACAAAAACGAGAACATTGTCAATGATGGTATTGTGGACAATCGACATGTTAAACCAACACAACCTATTTTGAATCTTACAAGCAAAGCCAATGCTACTCAACCTACTCATAGCAATCAAAGTGCAAATCAGAATACCAACAAAAATTCATCAAGATTATGCTTTATGCCATGTGGAATAACTTTTACTCCTTTGGGTGAATCTCTTGAATATGCATTAAGGAAGTTGATCACAAAGAAACTCATTGCACTTCCTGTAACTAGAGATTTTGAACCTAGAGTGAAGCCTTCTTGGTGGAATGATAACGATTATTGTGAATTTCATAGAGGGAAAGGTCACAAAACCAATGATTATCAAAGACTCAAACATGTGATACAAGACTTGATTGAAAGTGGAGAAATTAGTGTTGATGGACATACCTCAAATGAGCCACATAGGGCTTTTAAAGATCCACTTCCCGAACATGAGAAAGGAAGTTCTTCCAATACTAAGGGTGATAATCAAGCCAACTACAATAACACATCCTATAAGTATGTAAATCACATTTCTGAATTCCATCCTTCCCAATACTATGCCAATGTGATTACTATCAAAGAAAAGAGTCAACCAATTACTGTCACTACTCCAGCCCAATCCAAGGTTACTCTTCAAGGTGTTTCATACAAACCTAGCACCTCTCAAAACAAGTTTGTCTATGTTCCAAATTCCAAGCCAAATGCTTCTAATCAATACAATCTTTTTGATCGATTGAAGAAAACACCAACCCAAATATCTATACTCGAGCTTTTGCGTCTGTCACCTTATCATAAGGATATTCTTGAGAAACTCTCCTAGAAACCAACATTCCTACAAATCTAGATCAATCCCAATTCCAAGCTATGGTGGGACATTTGATAACTCCACATTACCTATCCTTCAGTGAGCATGATGATCTAGCCATTAATCAACCACATAATTCTCCACTCCATATAGAAGTCCTTGTGCAAAATCATAAAATCAAAAGAGTGATAATAGATGGAGAAGCTGGCTTGAATATATGCACTTTAAAACTAGTCCTTGCATTGGGATTTTCTGAAAATGCTATAGATCCAAAGAAGAAAATCACAATTAAAGCTTATGATGAAGAAGAGAGGTCATCCAAGGGATTTTTTTTCTTCCTATCAGAGTCATTCCTATAGTCAAAGATGTACTTTGTCAAGTCCTTGATATGGATCTAGTGTATAACATTCTTTTAGGGAGACCTTGGATTCATTCTATGCAAGTTGTGCCCTCGACTTATCATCAGTGTTTGAAGTTTCCACAAATGGTCAAGAAATAACTATCAAAGGAGATCTGAACCCTTTTCAGTATTGCAACACTGTGAAGAAAACACCTGGATCCTTGGTACCCTATAATTGTGTTGGATCTTCTATAACAACAGCCATTGATCTAGGTAATGAAGCATCGACCTCTAAATCCAATGGAATCAAAATAGACATAAGAGAGAAAAGAATGGGATAATACACTTTGGGTCAAACTTTATGTATCATAGAGTTACCCTTATCTCCTAAGTCATATGGAAAATCTTTGATTATCAAACAACAATCAGAAGCTCCTTCTACACCTGTTTATGACACATTTATAAGTGGGGGCACTATATCAAAAGAGGCAGCTAAGCATAATGCTAATCATTTTCTTAAACACAATACAGATCAAGAAGATGAAAAACATGAGTATATAACACCTGATGTATATGTTAAGGGATATACTTTGTTGCAAAAGATGGGATATCAAGGCAGTGGACATATAGGGTTGCAGAGAGAGGGTGTTATAAAACCAATTCTAAAAAATCCAAATTACCAAAGAGACACCACAGGATTAGGATACAAAGGAGAAGGACCAAAGGAATCTAAAGGTAAAGAAAAGATTACACCTTTCTACAAGAATTATTAGGCTCCTACATTAGAGTTTCAAAAACATGGCATGTATGTAGATCGAGAAAAGAAAAAGATAGCGATGGAAATCATTAATAGACTTAGGGATAATGATGATGATGATTCTAATGCTTATGAGTGGGATTCATTATCTGACTATACCAAAGATATAGGATTTGATGTTGTCCATACCTATAGCAAGGATTATCATGAGGGGGAGAATTCAAGGATGAAACCATTAGGATTAGATTCCCATGATACTACTCTTGGTAATTGTAAGGAAAGTGAGAATTATCTTGTGATAGACAATTCAGACGAAAGTATGGAAATAGACCTTACCGATACAATCATAAACTTTGATAAATTTTCCATAAATACCATCTTAACCTTTGAAATTGACCCAAATGATCCAATACCCCTTATCCACCCTAAGCTTATAGCTTGGGATTCTCCCAATAATCCAGAACTTGATGTTTTCCATAATGATGACGCAATTATCGACTATCTTGGAATCAGAGATCATCTACCACCAAGGGATTATAAGGCAGGATTTCCAATAGAACTCAATGACATGGAGTCGTAAAAATGTAAAAATAATCAATAGATATAATGGTGAAAACCACTCATTGGCAGTGTTAGATCCTTAAAAAGTAAAAAGAAAAGACGTATTTGAGGGTGAAAACCTCTCTGAGGCACCTGAAGATGGAAGTATTGACACTCTCCCCAATTATATTTATTGAGAGAAATCTGCAATACTTATTGAACCAATGTTGCCTCTCAACATTTTAACAGAGGAGTCCCCACGTATTCTGAAAATAGAAGCATCCTTAACACAGTTAGAGAAAGAAGCCTTTTCACAATTTTTCAAAGAAACACAAGTCAATTTTGCCTGGTCTTATGCTGATATGCCTAGGCTAGATACTAATCTTATTATGCACCATTTGTCTATTGCACCAGGAATCAAGCCAGTAAAGAAAAAGCTCAGAAAATTGCATCCTCATATTGCACTTATGGTCAAAGAAGAATTGAAGAAATTACTAGATGTTGGATTCATTCAAGCCATTGATTATGTTGAGTGGATTTCCAATATTGTACCAGTATCCAAGCCAGACAAGTCTATCAAGATTTGTATAGATTTTTGAGATCTCAATAAGGCTTGTCCTAAAGATGACTTTCCATTGCCTAACATTGATATTATAGTTGATTCGATGGCTGGGCATGAGATGTTATCCTTAATGGATAGTTTTTCCAGCTATAACCAGATCAAGATTGCGCCAGAAGACCAAGAAAAGACTACTTTTACATGTATTTGGAGCACATACTATTGGAATGTGATGCCTTTTGGGCTCAAGAATGTTGGTGCACCTTATCAAAGGGCTATGACCACAATCTTTCATGACATGATGCATACTATAATGGAAGATTATGTTGATGATATTCTAGAAAAATCCAAAAATAGAGATGCTTATTTAAGAGTGTTGGATAGAATATTCACCCGGATGGAAAAATATCAGATTAGACTTAATCCAAAGAAGTGTGCATTCAGGGTTACATCAGGAAAACTGTTAGGGTATATTCTCTCAGCTAAGGGCATAGAAGTTGATCCAAAAAGAGTTAAGGCAATCATGGAGATGGCTTCACCTATGAATATCAGTCAATTAAGATTTTTACAAGGATGTCTCCAATCAATCAGAAGGTTTGTTTCTCAATTAGTAGACAAAAGTCATCCTTTTTAACACCTATTACATAAGGACATCTTATTCAAGTGGGATGATAAGTGTGACTAAGCCTTCACTAAGATCAATTAATATTTAGCAAATCCTCCTACTCTTATGTCACCAATTCCAGGCAAACCACTCTTGCTCTATATTTCAGCTACATAAGTCTCGCTCGGTGCTCTTTTATCCCAACAAGATCAAGAAGGAAAAAAGAAGGCTATATATTACATCAGTCGCACCCTTGTGGGATATGAGATAAATTATTCGCCGATTGAGTGAGCATGTCTAGCAGTAGTCTTTGCTTCACAAAAGTGGCGATATTAAATGGTGTCTCATTCCATCAAACTTGTTGTCAAGATCGATCCTTTGAAATACCTTTTGAGAAAGACAACATTAATAGGAAGATTGGCTAAGTGGGTTATGTTTCTTGGTGAATTTGATATTGATTATGTGGATAGGAAGGCTATTAAAGGGCGAGTAATTTCTGATCAATTAGCTGAGGCACCACTGATCGATGATCAACCTATACATATAGAATTTCTAGATGCACATATCCTAACATTATCTACACAAACATGGAAGTTGTATTTTGATGGATCATATACTCAGTATGGTTCAGGAGCTGGGGTGTTATTTGTTACACCACAAGGACATACAATCCCAAAGTCTTACAAGTTACTCTTTCCTTGTACAAACAATGTAGCCAAGAATGAAGCTTTGATGATTGGGTTGAAGATGGCTCTGTAATGGAAAGTCACTGAATTGAAATTTTATGGAGACTCCCAGTTGATTATCAATCAAGTTAATAATGAATATTAGACCAAAGATGATAAGTTGTTACCATATAAGCATATGGTGGATGACTTTAAGCAATACTTTTCAATCATTACCTTTGAGAAATTTCCAAGACATGAAAATAAGGTTGTAGACACTATGGATACAATTGCTTCTCTATTTGATGTGGAAGATACCAAAGCCCATTTTGAGTTCTTAGTGGAATCTTTAGCTTATCCTGTCATACAATGATCCTGATACAAATATCATATGTCATATTATTGGACAAGATTCCCCTACCTACAAAAAGATATATTCCCACCTAAAAGACAATATCATTCCACCCAACTTATCCAAAAACAAAAAATGAACCTTTTTATGCCAAACCTCCTGCTATCTCCTAATATTTGACACCTTGTATCGATGAGGTCTTGACGGTACTCTCTTCTGATGTCTTGAACATGATAAAGCTCAAACTTCCTTACAAGAGGTACACAAGGGTATTTGTGGAACACATTCGAGTGGTCCTTCCTTGGCTAAAAATATCATGCATATGGATTACTACTGGCCTACTATGGAGACAGATTCCTTTCATTTTGCTAGGAAATGCAAGAAATGTCAAATACATGGGAATCTTATTCATGCACCCGCACAACAGCTTCATCCTTTTATAACTACATTATCGTTTAGTTAGTGGGGACTTGACCTCATGGGTACAACTCACTCTCCATCTTCTAATGGCCATAAGTACATTATAACCGCAACTAAGTGTTTTACCAAGTGGATTGAAGTTGTTCCATTGATCACTGCGATAGGTAAATAGGTTTCCATGTTTATCTTTAATTATATTATTTGCAGATATGGTATCCCTATGCATCTTATTATTGATCATGGGAAGCAATTCCAAAATCAAGATATGGATGAACTATGTGCTAAATTCCACATCACCCACCATTATTCCACCATTTATTACCCCCAAGGTAATGGTCAAGTTGAGTCATCCAATAAAACCATTGTTAAAATCCTTCAAAAGACTAGCAATGATGCTAGCCGTGACTAGCTTGTCCAATTGAATCCTGCCCTATGGGTTTATCGCACTTCCATACGTACTCCCATTGGAGCCACACCATATTCCCTTGTCTATGGATCTAAAGTTGTTCTGCCCCTTGAGGCTGATTTACCTTCTCTTCGTGTGTCCCTAAAAGATTTGATTCCAGATGAAGAATATAGACTTGCGCAGTTAACTGAATTAGAATTGCTGGATGAACATCGTCAGAGAGCCTTTGATCACTTGAAGGTCTATCAACAGAGGATGTATTGTCAGTAAAATAGTAAAGTGAAACCAAGAGACTTTAAGGTGGGTGATCTAGTCCTTCATGAGAATCCCAAAAATCAGCAGCATCGTGAGAAGAAGGGCAAGTTTGAACCTAACTGGTTAGGACCTTTTGTAATTACAATAGTCTATGGTTTCGGGGCTTATCATTTGTCTACGTCTGAGGGAGATCTCTTGGATGAGCCTCTTAATAGCATGCACCTCAAGAAGTTCTATGCTTGAAATCCCAATGCAAGGGATATGTATATGAAAATAAAAATTAAAAATATAATTAAAAAAAATCAAAAAAATTAAAATAAAATAAAATAAAAAATTCAAAAAAAATCAAAAATTCAAAAGAAAATTGCAATAAAAATATGTGGTGAAAACCTAGAAATAGGTGCCATTGTGACAAGGTAGCTCCTCTCTCTATTAGGATTCTTCTAGCGCATCATCCCATTTGTATATACCCATAATAAAATGGCTATTCAAGTCACCGTTTACCTTGTAAATATCACAATAAAATGGCCAGTACATGATTATCCTATCCATTGTATAAATCCCTAATAAAACCCCATCATCACTTGGTCTACTTTCTTGGTCTTCATCCTAGTCCAGTGTGTCTTTCTTCACCCATAATAAGTCAGTCCATCACCTAGTTGGGGACATGTCCTTGACCTAGTTTGGGAAGTGGATCTATGATAGTCACGACTCTTAGAGGATAGAATGGAGTATTTTCACCAGACAAGCAAACGTAATCAACTGTTCTTACACAATGCTATTCAAATCAGGATTCATAATCTATGACCTATCTTTTGAAATGTGACCGTTTATCTATACATTTGCAACAACATCACATCGACCAAACTGATCAACAAACCTAACACTATCTTTTGGCAAAGAAATGTATATTCATGGTAGGCATGTTAGAATGATTTGTTATAGATCATGCATTCATATATGGATTTCATTGTTATCATATTTCCTATGCTATTCTGGGATATCTTTGGCATTACTTTAAAACTCCAAATATTTCATTTATTAGAATAGCCAGGATGGGACATGATATTTTCTTTGATTGTTGTTTGTGGGATATTTTCCAATGAAGTCGAAGGAAAAAATAATTGGGGTGTCTATGCGTAAGTGCCTTCATCCATTTAATAAGTATTGAAAACATACAAATCATGTTGTTATGCAAATACTATGGATAGTGGTACGCCACACATACCTCGACTCCAAATATTTGTTCCTTGATGGAGGGGGAATATTCCTTGTCTGTTATGCAAACAAAACTCGGGTCATCTTGGTTCAATTATACCTAGATGCTTGTCAAGTTTACTATATTAAAATCCATGCAAGAAGTGCTCAAGTCATCCTGGTTTAATTATACCATGATGCTTGCATCTTCTTGCAACATAATGAGCTCAATGATGAAAATCAAATTCCAATAATTATGAAGTTCTAAGATGTTTCGTGAAGTTGTGGAGATACTCATTTCACATATCATTTTGCATTACATTTAATATATTTTTGTTGCATAACCATGCTCCTTTTATAGGGTTTTGTAGGATATCTTTCTTAGATCACCTTTTCTCTTTGTCTATTCTTCTTGTGTCAGACACATTGTTGTTTAAAATTGAGGATATTCTGGATAACAAAAATATAGCATTTATCATGGCTCATTATGTATATATCCTTAGTTTTTCTCATTTATATTTACATGCATATTTTGATCATTTCATTTTATCATAGTTGTCATTTCATCACATTATAGGTCGTTATATTACTACCATCATTATACCTTTCATTTTATATCATTATAACATATCATTCATTTGTTATCCATTTTCCAATATTATCATTTGATCATTCCTTATCATATTCATGGTCATTATTTAGTATTAT
>MU223324.1:1196165-1219183 GCA_018584345.1 Thuja plicata
TCCACTGCCCCCAAAATCAGTCTGTCAATGTCTACATGATGCAATAGAGAGTCCTGCTGCTAATGGATCTCTAGCACCTAAGGGTGGTCTCGGTGGGTGTGCAGATGTTCCTCTGCTAGCTGATACCTATCTCTAATGTATGGATTTCTTGACTACATATGAACTCTCTCTAAAGATCCCAATCCACTGGTCTCTAGGAACAACTTGTCTGTATACCTCCCTCCAGTAGGTGATCTCCCTACCGGCTTGCATCATCATCCAAAGACTATCTACATGAGGGCCCAATATCTCTATAGACTCAAGCTCATCTAGTAATGTCTTTGCCTCTCCTCACTGCTCTATGGCGGTATCTCACTCCTGTCTAGCCTCTACGAGCTCAGTCTATAGTCTCCCCACCCGTCTCTCCAAACCTGGGACACGGTCTTCCTATACCTGTGTCATTGCTAGTCCAACTAGCCATGCATTAATATCTATATCCTCCTCCTCTGTAGCATCCCTCTATAAGTAAGAATCTTTCCCCTCCACATCCATCTCTTCCTATACATCCTGTACCCCAACATCTCGCATTTGTACCTTCTCTCCAATGTCGGGTATCTGCTCATCATGTATATTGTCCTACATATGTCCACCCTACACCACTCTCTCTTGGTGTAGTATATCCACTACATCACCTTGATCTGGTACCTGTATGGCTCCTAGTATCTATGCTGCTACCTATACTTGTAACTCTATAATGGGATCATCCTGTGTAGGTGGCTAGTGTTGCATCTGTCTCACAGGGGGTGGCATCAAACCTTGTAGTCACACGCCTCTGCCTCTCATCTGTAGTCCCGCTCTATCCCCCCTCCCTCTATCGAGACCATCACCTCCATCATCTCCATCACCACCGCCACCTCTACCTCTCCCTCAACCTCTCCTATCCCATCCTTGTCGCCTGTCTTGGTGTTTGTCTCTAGCATCTCTCTGCAATGGCCTCTCTGCTGGGTCACTCAGTCTAGGGAATAGATGATCCCTCAGATATCTCTCATAATCTGCATTCATGCCTGGGTCTACGAACCCCTGTCTCATCAACCATGCCTGAAATGGTATGTCCAAGAACTCATGTCTCACAACCTCATAAGACACCATAGGCCCCTAGTCATGTCTCTCTTGGTGGGTGGGTGCGAACTCCGTCACCCCCTATGACATCCCCTGAATCCTTCCAAACTATCGCAAAACCCAGCTCACAGTCGACCTCTCTATGATATAGGGAGTCCTCCCTATCAACCATCGGGACTTGAAGTAGTATCTGAGCTAATGCTCATCCTCCCACGGCTCACACTTGAGGTAGGGTCTCCAGATAAAAAAATCAATAGTGTCAAAAGTGTACCACCAAAACTCTAGATGTGCCAGCTTACGTTGTGACTGGATAGATGCATAGAGGAATATATACGGCTGCCCTGTGCCTCAGAATCTCAAAATTGTAGGTCATGTAATGGAAATATGCTCCCATTCCCACACATGGATAAATGTAACATCAGCTGATAGAGATGCTCCCCTGTGATACACCACCTGACGAAGATCATGATATAGATGCACTAGCAAGCACATCCCCCAAGAAAAATAGGTCCCCTTGTCCATCATCCTTTGTAATGTTTGGCCCTATCCAACTGCGAAGCCATGCGATCTCCAGTATAGACAGACATATCCTCTGATTGCTCCAGCCAAAACAACCAGCAGTGGCGCATAAAGCTCTACCATCTCCTCCCAGCTAATATTTGTCTCATCTATATCATCATCACTGAACATTGCTCTACACTAATCAACACCGTCATGTTGATTTTACTGCCCTAGCTCTCCTATGATGGGTAGTGATAGGATGTGATAAACATCCTCTAGTGTGACTATCATCTCTCCTGTCAGGAGATAAAAGGTACTTGTCTCTAAGTGCCGTCTCTCAGCATGTGTAGTCAGCATGCCCAAGTTTGCCCAAATCTTGGGCATGTAAATCACATGGTATAGTCCAGTTTCCCCAATCAATACTCTGTCAGTCTCCGATGGCATAGACCTTAGGTTCTGCATCACGGGATATCTCTCCCGCGACATCAGAATATCAGTCATATCCTCCTATCACAGACATCAACCAATCAAACTATCAGATTTTTCTCAAACTGATCTATCTATCTATCCTATCTTATCAATCAAACACATGTTTATCACATGTACCAACAGATATTTCTATCAATTATCTAAACTCAGGAAGGTTAATTAGCGATCATGCTACAATGTTGCCTATCTTGACAAAACTCGATCAAAATATAATGTTGACAAACAAACTCAGCCTCTCATAATGATGTTTGACCTAATTGACTTACTAATTTGCCAAAAATCTACCATTTTCAATGATTGCGCAGCATAGAAACATGGATGCGCAAAATCCCCTATCATTTGTGTGAATTTAACAAAAGCGCAACATCCCTAGATGACTGCACTGCACAATTTGTCCAATGGGTAGAACCACATTTGCACACATTTTCTTCACAAATGTGTCGCATAAAATTCTCCTCCCATGCATGCATAGGTACCCTAAACATATGGACATTTTATTGCACAAACGTGGCCAGTTGTTGTGCATACATGCGCTACAACTACACATTTATCCTACTTCCTATAACACTAATTTTTAAATCCTAACCTATGAATTGATCTCCCCTAATCCATGCTAAAATCACATCAAAACAAGAAAACATTCACAAATTGATGAAGCAAGATGAATCACCTACTGACTCTCCAAAATCTAGCAGCCTCTGGAAGTGTCTAACCCTCTCAAAGTGATGATCTGTGAGCGGGAACAACATCTTCTCAGCTCTTCTCTTCTCTCTCTCCAAGCTCCAATCTCCAAATGAAAAGTGTGCATAATGAATCTATAGGGGACCCTTTGGCCCTATATATATAGCCTATGGACCTATTTTGCTTGATGTGTGGACCCTACCTATCGCAACCTCTATGCTTTACCCTATTTTCCCATCATTTCTTCTGAATCTTTTCATGAGATTGATTGACAAAAAAAAAATCCCAATAAATTTTTTTTTCAATCAATCTCTCGAGGGGGCATGCATAGGTCACTTTCGTCGACATTGTCTGGGGTAGGGGAAAAAAGCTTGATTTTTCTTTGAAACAATGTGACCAGCACATTATTTAAAAGAGGGACAAAATGTATACACTAAAAAATGGCTTCATTAATTAATTAATTAAATATTTATTATTTAATTAATATTTATTTCTTCTATTTATTAAATAAATTATTCAATTTATTTGATACATTCACTATTGTCTATTATTTTTATCCTAAGTCTTCTAAATTAGTCTCATTAAAGTGATTTAATTAAACAATCACTAAATATGACTAAATCTCCTAGTCCACCTCATAGACCTAGTCACTTGACATGTCACCTAGGCTAAAATAATTAATTATTATTAATTATTAATAAATCATTATCCTCACCCACACATGTCCTATTCCTAAGGGCTATATGGCCTCATAAGACCTGGTCTCATGACCACATGTCTTCTCCTACACTAATTCAAGAAGCAATCCCTATTCCTAACGAGCTTCTCAAGCCACCTCAAAGAGTCCAAGGTGACTCATGGGACACTTGTACCAAGAGTCCTCGTGAGGAAAAAGTCTTTCCTCCTTCCTCTCAATGGTCTTTGTGAGACACTTGACATGTTTCTTTCTCTTCCATCTTCTTCTCCTCTATGTCAATGTAGGGGGAACATCCTCCCTATTCTTCCTCTCACATTCGACATATATCCCCCTTTTTCTCAATGCCTTCAACCAATTCAATTGTAGCCCTAGGATCTTCCACCTTTCAATCTCTACCCCAGGATTGTGCCACCTAGGCTTAAGTCCTCCAAAAATCTATAAAAGAAGCCCCATTCTCCCTTTGTGAGCTAATAGGCAATAGGAACTTTCAAGCATTCAAGCATTCTAAAGATCATAAATCAAGCATCCAAGCATTTAGGCAAGCAATTGAAGTCATTTTCATATCATTCCATTATCCATTAGTTGCATAATCAATCTTTAGGCCATTTTTCATACAAATCCACTCAATCTCCACACTTTGGTGACATCTTGGGCAAGGAGCTTCAATTAGAAATCTGAGAGCTCAACACATCCAAGAAATTAAGGCTAGGAGGACAATGGAGACAAGCTATGATGGGTGAGTGAAGGTGAATTTGTTTTAGTTTCATTTGATCATTTGTAATCTTCATTGTGTTACATTTAGATAGATTTTACTAGCTTGCAATAGTAGTATTTCATTTATAATAGTAGACATCTAATTTGCATACAGGAACACTTCGGTCTAACATGCGCCAGAATTGTTTTGATGCACGAGAGAAGAAAGGTATCCCCTAGCATTTACCCAGCCAATTGGAGCTGATGGAGCTAACGGTTTGGTCCCACGACGAGCGGTTTGAAAGATGCACCATTGAGAAACTTTCAACTGAGCAATAATGCAACTTTTTTCACCAACTGAGATCAGGTCACCAAATGGAATCCCAGTGGAATCTCCTAGAAGAAAGCTACATGCTTGTAGGCCTTCCCAAGCTATTCCTTGTGCACTTCACGGATCTTTGATATCTCTCACTAGGTCTGAGATATGGATGTACAAAAATAGCTTCCCAATTTGGCTTAGTGCACCTTGGGAACACTTCAGTCGGACATGCACCAGAATGTTTTTTTATTCTATGTGAGCAAAGAGAGGTTTCCCCTAGTGTTTACCTAGCCAACTGGAGCCAATGGAGCTGATGGTTTGGTCCCACGATGAATGGTTTGAAAGATGCACCATTAAGCAACTTTCAATTGAGCAACAATGCAACTTTTTGCACCAACCGAGACTGGGTCACCAAATGGAATTCAAGGGGAATCTCTTAGAACTAAGCTACATGGTTGTAGGCCTTCCCAAGATGGTCCTTGTACACTTCACGTATCTTTGATATCTCCCTCGAGGTCCAAGATATGAATGTCCAAAAATCGCTGCTCAATTTGGCTTAGTGCACCTTGTGAACACTTTGGTCGGACATGCATCGGAGTGTTTTTGATGCTACATAAGAAAAGAAATGTCTCCCATAACATTTATTCAACCAATTGGAGCTAGTGGAGCAGATGGTTTGGTCCCACGATGAATGGTTTGAAAGATGCACCATTGAGCACCTTTCAACTGAGCCACAATGTAACTTTTTGCACCAACCGAGATCATGTCGCCGAATGGAATCCGAGTGGAATCTCCCAAAACTAAGCTACATGCTTATAGACCTTCCCAAGACTATCCTTGTGCACTTTATAGATCATTGATATCTCTCATGAGGTCCAATTTATGGATGTCCAAAAATTGCTGCCCAATTTGGCTTAATGCACCTTAGGAACACTTCGGTCGGACATGCGCCTAAACATTTTTGATGCTACATGAGTGAAGAAAGGTCTCCCCTAGCACTTAATAGGGAAAATGGAGCTGATGGAGCTGATGGTTTGGTCCCATGATGAATGGTTTGAAAGATGCACCATTGAGCAACTTTCAACTGAGCAACAATGCAACTTTTTGCACCAACCTAGTTCGGGTTGCAAAATAGAATCCGAGTGGAATCTCCTAGAACTCAGCTATGTGCTTGTAGGCCTTCCTAAGATGGTCCTTGTGCACTTCATGGATCTTTTATATCTCTCATGAGGTTTGAGATATGAATGTCCAAAAATTGTTGCCCAATTTGGCCTAGTGCACCTTGGGAACACTTCGATCGGACATACGTCATAACATTTTTTATGCTACACAAGTGAAGAAAGGTCTCCCCTAGTGTTTAACCAGCCAACTAGAGCCGATGGAGCTGGTGGTTTGGTCCCAAAATGAATGGTTTGAAAGGTGCACCATTGAGAAATAATGCAACTTTTTTCACCAACCAAGATTGGGTCGCCAAATGGAATCCACATGGAATCTCCCAAAACTAGGCTACATTCTTGTAGACCTTCCCAAGAAGGTCCTTGTGCACTTCTTGTATCTTTGATATCTCTCACGAGGCTCGAGATATGGATCTCCAAAAATTGCTGCCCAATTTGGCTTAGTGCACTTTGGGAACACTTTGGTCCGACATGCACCCAAATGTTTTTGAGGCTGCGCGAGAGAATAAAGGTCTACCCTAGGGTTTACCTGACCAACTGGAGCCAATGGAACTGAAATTTTGGTCCCATGATGAATGGTTTGAAAGATGCGTCATTAAGAAAACTTTCAATTGAGTAGCAATGCAACTTTTTGCACCAACCGAGATCGGGTTGCCAAATGGAATCCGAATGGAATCTCCCAGAACTGAGCTATGTTCTTGTAGGCCTTCCCAAGATGGTATTTTTTCACTTCATAGTTCTTTGATATCTCTCACGAGGTCCGAGATATGGATCTCCAAAAATTGTTGTCCAATTTAGCCTAATGCACCTTGGGAACACTTTGATCCGACATGCACCAGAACATTCTTGATGCTACACGAGAAAAAAAAGGTCTCTCCTATTATTTACCCAGCTAATTAGAACTAATGGAGCTGAAATTTTGGTCCCACGATGAACATTTTTTTATTCTCTTGAATTGTTAGTGGTATGTGACTGGCAGAGAATCATAGACTAGGTGCTCGATTCCCCATAACTTTTGATGGGTATTGTTTCAAGAACCAAAAAGGGATAAATGATGTTCTCTCATGCGCCCCAAGGTATCCCAAGTGTTATATTGGTGTATTTCAAGGTTTGTAGGGTACTTCCTTCATTAAGTGCCCCAATTAGCCCTTCCAAGCCAAAGTGAGGGTTCCTAAGTCAGAGGAGTTTTCCAATGTTTCAAGACTTGTCCTTTCAGGAAAAGTGCTGCCCCAACTATTACCCTTTGATCATACAATTATTTTCCAAGGACCTTTGGGATATTTGGAAGTAAAACTAGAAAAGGTGTTCTATACGGATGAATTTTTCATGTAATTCTGCAACTTTTTGCAATTGTACGGATCTATACGGATGAATGAGGGCTTGAGACCAATTGGAGAAGTTGAGGATTAAAAATAAATTTCATTTACAACTAATTAGGGATCCTAAAGAATTAAGGCTAGACCAATGGAGATGGCATTTATATCTTCATGACACAAAAGGTTTAAGGCTTTAGGTTTTACACTGGAAATCAGTCTTAAATGCATTTGGAAGGACTCCAAATGCTTCATTACTTCTCATCAAAAAGGGAAAGGGGGTGCTGCAATCCTTGTTTGCCCCAAATATTGGTTTGGATTATCTTTAGTGTTAAGGGTAAGGAAGTTGGTATATGTAATGTTTATGCTACAAATGACCACTGTGATAGAACTACAAATGACCACCGACTTAGTACTACATTGTTTGATACTATGTGGGATTCATAGGTGAATGATTGAACACACATTTGCACAAATAAACCACAATTTATTTAAATCAAATACTTTACTACTTTCAACACATTCAACAAAGCCTTATATTTTATTGTACAATAATTTATAAGACATCTTATCTAATACATTTGAAACAAAGCCTTAAGATTTTTTGTCAATTATTTGCATTCTTGCATGTATTTCATCATTATACAAGTTTGATTGTACACACCACCTTTCGTACAAAATCATTGTATATCATTGATACAACATATTATGAATAAATATATCAATGTTATCAAAAGTCTGAGATACAGAATTTCTCAAAATCTTAGATACACAACTATATATCAAATTTTTAAGTGTCATTTCCGCTCCTAAAGTGTATAATTTTAACACATGGTATTCGATGACATCTACATTCCAATACCTGCATTCGAAAGGCACAAGAAAAAATAATTTTATAGGTTGAAAAAAATATTATGAATGTAAAGGTAGCTAAATGAACCAAAGAACATGACTAGCCAATGCATATTAAAGTTACCATCATAAAAGATCTAGGATAATCAAATGCACACCTCAATATCCTATATCTATCATATATGTATCCAACTACACTTACAATCCACATACAAAACCAAGTTTATTGGCTCAAACAAATAAAGCAGAAAACTACAATGAATGTATTGAATGTAACCGTAATGAACATGGAAAACCTTGCAGTGAGTTGCACTTACCTACTGAAGTGTGCCTAAAGGGTCATCTCTATGCTTGAGGGTATTCAATATTGATTCATGATTAACAGTACTAATAGTCCAAATTTCCTTTGTCTTTGGTTTTCCTTGATGTTTCAACAACTTAACACTGGCTGCTATAACAAGGTGTGAATACTTGAGAATGGTTTTGTGCTTCTTGTAGTCTTCAAATGCGGGAATACCATTATTTCTAATAATATATGTGTGCAACCATGTTCCCACAACAACATGTGATCATGTTGGATATGTGAACATATCATCATCTGTCATCAGATGTGCAATTTGTTTCTTTCCTCATACACAACATGCTAACCAGTAATCTGATCTCTCATCATTCACCTATCGTGCAACCAATGCAAAAGCATGTCCTGGCTATAGAAGATCTGAGAGATGGTCGTATTCAAGTGAACAATCCATGTCATCATTGATTACATAGAGTGTGATAGATAAAGGATTTAGATAATGTGGAACCCACGTATCGACCTACTCACTTGACTCACACTGATCCCAATCACATTGAAGTCACCTCAGACAAAAACAAGACAACTCGTGTGTCCAAATGGTCCATGTACTAGCATCTGAGCTTTGAAATAAATTCATTTTTTAAGAATTTTTCACGGTTTGACAATCCAACCTATCTCCAATTGTGCCCAACTTAACCAACCAAAAGAATCTGTGCACCACTGAATTAAGAGTCCCCCTTGTGACAATGTTGAAGTACACCAATCAACAATAGAATGAGCATCAAGGAGCTATGCACCTAAAATTCTCAATTTCTCCTTAACTAAATCTCTCTTTACACATGCACCTGCTCCATTACGCTCCCCTTTTCCATGACCAGCCTTAAAAAAATATCCAAATATGAGGTACACCTCTCTCTACATAACCAATAAAACATACGAGCATTTTTGAATTGACCAGTGCAATTACCTGACCAAATGAGATGTCTATCCATAGAAATATCATTTTCCTGCACCCACTCAAAATAATTCTCAAATAAATGTTTGACATACTCGTGAGAGTGAGATCTATTATCACTCATATAAAAATGGTATTCTCTTATTATCTTCCGGTCATCTTCTGTACTATCACGGGAATGTCTATATGTTATGTGCAAAAAAATAGCAACCTAAATAGAATTGTAATAGTGAGCTTACAACTCATTTTGGGGTTGGAATGTATAGTTCTTTGCAAATTCAATGACCGATATAATAGTACCAATTGGGAAAGTGTCCTTACAAATCCTAAATTGTTGATCCAACCACTGAGACCTGTGACTAAGCCTTGCATACTTGTGAAAAAGATTCTTCCTGAAATCTGAAATAAAATCAGCTACATTATGTTCTTTTGTAAGAAAATCACATCTAGAGCCTTCACCTCCACTTTTCAATGTATATTTAACGGTTTTATATACCTTTTTTTGGATAATTGTTTTTCCAAAATCATGTTTGAAGCCCTCATAAAAACATGAAACAAACTTCACTTGTCCACCACACTGAGCACTTGTCATTTAAGAAATCTTGTCTATAAAAGAAACATCCATCATCTCTAGGACATAAAAAATAATCTAGCAAGTCTCTTGATGATTTTGGAAGAGCACTTTCACCAAACTCCTCCAACATTTCACTAGTATGCAAAGTAAAATGAATGGATTGTAACAATTCATGATGCATTAAAAACTCCACATGATATTTGCAACAACAAGGATTTTGAATCTTAAGAGACACACACAAAAAAGGCTTGAATGCTTCAAAAGATCTTTGTGATATTTTCAATGTTGGATGTGTTTCACAAAGTTTTTAAAACAACATTGCTTGACCCACCTCCAAATAATGTTTTGGATGCAGGTTGTGGTCTTGAATGCCAATTCTCAACTTCAAGACATCCTTCACATTTGGTGAGACTCTTGAGTTAGACTGCCAAAATAGTTGAATTTGATCCTTCACACCCTCGGTAATCTTATTATCACAATGTGGAATTCTCCAACCATAAGCCCATGTATCATTCTGAAGAGGATAATCAAGTCTTTCTCTTCTTGCAAGTGCTCTAGCCAAAGTTTTATGGTTTAGGTTCAAGTCAACACAAGTTTGTCTCATCAAATGAGCCTTTCTCAAATGATGACTTACTAAGGAGGTTGTAATAACCCTCCTAGCAGCTCTCTTGTCTTTTTCCTTGGTAGTCTTCCCAATTGAATTGAGAGCACTAAAAATATTTCTCACAATAATAACGTTCGTCTCTTTTTTCTTGTTCACACTAATCTTCGATTTGACTAGAATAGGTCTCATCTTTTGCATCTTTAACAACTACACAAACAATTGACATTGCTCAACCAATGTCTTGTGGCTAAAAAATTGACATTGCTCAACTAATGTCAGTGGATTCTCATTGTCGGTGTCCACACTTCCATTGTCCACATATACGTGTTCATTTTCAAAACCTATATTTTCATCTTCAATCCCTACATTCTCATTTTCAATATTATTGTCATAAATCATTTCAAATTCATGTTCTTCTTCACTTGAAGCTATATTTAAGGGTGGGCTTATGTCCACATCTTCATTAATATTTAACATACCTTGTCTCTTGTTCCTATGGGCAACCCTATCCATTTCTCTATACACTTCAATGTCTTCATTTGTGATCTTCCTCTTCTGTTTATGCTTTCGATGACTACTACTCCCCATGGTGAGACCAAAAGCTGATGCAAAAACATTTGATAATATAGAGATTCCAACAAAAAGGGTGAAAAAAGTGTTTTTTGTCTTTCACAACTGATTTCCGGTGATATTCTCTACAGAAAAATGTGCTTCTCGGACAGGGACCCAGAGAATCAATTTTTTCTTTTGGACACTAGTAAAGCATATCGGATATCAGATAATGTCAGATATCTGATATTATAGAACATTAGATATTATCAGATATCTGATATCTCCCTCCCAAATTTGGCTTGAAACTTTTCATTTTCATCCTATTTTGAATGTTTATTTTACTTTTCATTACTATTATATTTTAACAATATTAATATTAATATTATATTTATATTAATATTAATATTATATTAATATTAATTTATTATATTAATATTAATTTATTATATAAATATCTCTCTCTCCCCCCTAGGTATTATTGTTATAATATAAATATTAATAAATAATTAGTACTAATATTATACTATTATACAATAGAAAAATAAATAATAATAATATAATACTAATTTATATAATACAATACTAATATTTAAATAATTATATAATACTAATTACCATCTAATATTAATATTAAAAAAAATGAAATTTATAATATATAACCTAAAAATATAAAATCATAAAATTGAAAAAAACCTAAAATCATAAAGTTGAAAAGAGTGTTGAAATCAAAATGTTGAATTTGGGCGGGAGTTATTGGATAGCTGATATTATCAAAAATCTGATATTATCGGATATATGATTAGGATTGGTTTTTGCTTTGCAATTCCAAACATGGACGGTCAACCCAAATGAAGTGTTCACCATATTTCAGATAATCCTTAAAGGATCATAAGTTGTCATTAGTATACAAGGAAATAGTTTTTGAACTGTCGGTTACATGATCACTGAGTGACAACATTCAGTCAAGCACAGAGGTCACTAAAATAGTCAAGTGCAGAGGTCACCAAAGCAGTTAAGCACAGTGATCACCAAAAATAGTGAACACCAAAACCACACTATCACCAACAGATAGTTCAAAGAGTAAATTGAGAGCACAGTTCACAAGACATCACTAAGCACAAAATACAGAGTATATCGAGCACCAGACTACTAAGAGACAATTTTATTCTCAAGAAAAGTGGATCTAAGAAACATGTCAGCTAAAGCACTTTAGTTTTAAATTATCTTTATGCTTAGCTGTAAAACCATTTCTTGAGGATCAAGAAAAGCATCAGTAATCATTTTAATCAGTCTAACTGATTGTAAACATGCAAACTAGGAGATCAAGGTCAAGTTGTAAACCTTTGATCATAGGGTTTTTATTGTAAAGTGTGAAACCTAATTAGGTCAAAACCTTTGTATATATAGGTGTATAAACAATCAAGGACATGATGATTGTAGCCACAGAGAACATCTATGGATCAAACAGAGAGTTTCATGAAGTAGGACACAAAATAAAGAACTCAGTTATGAAGAACTAGATTCAAGGCCACTGAGAAGAATAGAGGTATTATCCATCACTATAGGTGATACATAGTTTTGTGAACTTAAAGAATATGTATTCAGCAATTCAAGATTGCATTCTATTAGGCCATAAGTATTTTTTACTACTCTCTAAAAATTGTAGAAAATAGAAGAAATCCTTTAAGAAGGTGGACTTAACAGTCTTATTGTAAATCTCTTAACTGAGTGCACACATACATTGTGTTGCTAAAATATCTTAACAGAGTAGACTTAACAAGTCTAACATGTTACTCCTAACAGGGTATGATCATCATAAGTGATCACAACTTGTAGCCTTAACTGAAACCTTACATTCTGTAGATAGTGAAGCTTTGTGGGTTTCATCCCCACCATAGTTTTAACCTTCTAACATGGGTTATTAGTGTTACCGATTCTTGTGTCATGTGTAACAAAGTTTCTATGATTGTTTACATGTATTTACATTTATGTTGTGATATTACATGCATAAGGTAGAAAAACAATATGGTCGCTAATGCAAGAAAAGATTACTTAGGTTAAATGATAAAAGTTTTAAGAGTACTGATTCACCCCTCCCCTCTTAGTACACACCATTTCATTATTCCAACAATTGGTATCAAGGCTAGATCTCTTATTTGGAAAATTTTAAATCACATGAGAGAAAAGATCATAGAATGGAAACATATAAGCTTGACAAGAATATTGAGAATCAGAAGTTGCAGATACAGATTTTCTTTGAGAAATACAAAGAAGAAAGAATCAAGATGAGAGAGCTATTGGATGAGAGAAAAGTCATGCCATCTTTCTACAATGAAAATTACTATCATGAAGAAGAGATACCTGATTTATTTGATTCATTAGGATCTACATCTAGTAATACATCTGACACATCTGAAGGAAGCATTACAAGTCTTAATGAAACCAATCAACATCTGACTGAACAAGTGAAGGTACTGCAGATCGGTCAAGAGATAGAGATGGTAAGAATGACTGATGTTATGAATAATGCTAGACAAGATGAACAAGAAAGAACTTTAGCTATTGATGATAGGAGGAAGATCACTGAGAAGTTGCAAGAGAAAGAATCTAAAATACAGACTTATTGAACATCATCACGAGATCGCCAATCAAATAGTTCGTATGAGTCATGAGGCCAACCAAGTGAACATAGAACTCAATGGGAAATTGGAAGCTATTGGTGAACTAATAGAAGAAAATGAGAAACTGAAGCATGAAGTAAGGATTCAACAATAGCATAATGATATGATCAATAAAGCTAAAGAAAGTACAAAAAGAATGGATGATTTTCTGAATGCACAAAGAAGACTCAACAATAATATTGGTTTACATTATACCAAGCATGGAGAATCGTCAAACCGATTTGATCAAAGAAATGTCTACATAAATCTAAGAGAAAATAAGCAGTCATGCAATCATTGTGGAAAACCAGGCCACGAATCAAATGTTTGCAGGAGAAAAGCAAAAGGTATTCCTAAATCCACTTATACATTCATAAGTAATTGTTATAACTGTAACAAGCATGGAAACAAAGAAAATGAATGCAAATCTAAGGTGAAAAACCCAAAGAAGGAATCCTACATGGAAAAATATTGTTCTACCTACAAAATGCATGGCCACACATCTCATGGATGCAGGAAAAAGAAAAAGCAAGTATGGAAACTGAAAGAGCAATAAAATGCTTATAAACTAAGAAGAGTCGGTGACTCATATGTTTGGGATTAAAACACATGGGTAAATTGCATAGCATGTGGTATATATGGACACATAGCTGCAAACTACATGAGAAAATGGATACGAAGATCGAGGAACTGGACTACCTCTGGAATGGCATGCTTACACTGTCATAAGGTTGGTCAGCTAAGAAAAGACTGCAAAAATCGAGTGACAGAGTCAAGCACTTTTGCTAATGGGAACACTATTGAAGATATCATGAGAATGAGAAATCAAATGTGGAGGAAAGCTTCAAGAAAAGATGATGTTGGACCAAGCACTACATTAGGTGACACCTCATCCATTGGATCTGGTGATATCACCACCCCACCTAAGCAATACAAGTAAGTATGGAACTACACTATACAAAGCTATATTTTACATCAGTTCCAATATTCATTGATAATGTGCCAAATTAGCATGAATGGAGATGCACTATGGCATTACTTGTTATGATTTTGTGAAAATAGTCTCGTCGGTCAATACATACCAAGTATCGTCGGTATACATATGAAAAACAACCAAGTTGTCAATAGAAACTGAACATCATCGGTAAACATGTGAAAGACAATCAAGTCTTCGCTACATACCAAGCATAGTTAGTGTACATGTGAAAAGTACAACTAAGTTGTCACTTACCCTGAGCATTGTATACTCACCGAGGATGAAGACTTTGGTATGATACCCGAGCATCTTTGTTTCATTGATCGAGTGGTAGCTAAAGCATTCAATGCACCACTTAGGTTATTTTCTATAATAGGGCAACAAAGAGCTCATTTATTTACCAAGCGATAAAGTGAAAACAACAGAGTGAAGAAGAGAGACTAAGAGTGACAAGAATGTGAAATGATTCATAGCAAATTCAAAAGCTACTCTGATAGATTTTGAGCATCCACAACAAAGATCAAGTGAGTATCTAGACTCACCAAGCTCATAGTTCATTTATGGAGAAGCCTCAATTTCACAAAAAAATGGCAACTACCTCATGAGTCTCAAAGATCAAGAATGCAAAGGAAAAGAAGATCAACCTGATTAAGAACACAACCTGTGAGGAACCTAACAATAAGTTTTTCCCTGAGGTTGTTTTTCAACCCAACGACAAGGGAGAATTTTCAATTATACCTCCTAGGGTTTTCCTAGTTGAAGATATCCGCGCATACATCCATTGCAAGGTTGCAGAGATTGGATATCTTGATATTGAAGAAGCTTACGAGAAGCTATGCAGTGATGGAAACCTAAAAGACAAACACAAGCACATTGAGGTGAAAGGGTTAACCAATGCCCTACTGTTCCCAAGAGAGTTCAAGACCGAATGGATACACATTGTACTTAGTCAGGTACATGATAGAAAAATGTGGTTGGATTAACCAAAACCAATCACAAAGGATGTGATTAATGTTTTAACAGGTTATCCCATTACAGAGAAGGCAAAAGACTTAAAGCATCCTTCTCACCCTGAGATTGAAAAGTTAACTGGAGTAGTATGGGATGATAGAGGTTTGAAAGTTAATTCAATCACCAACCTAGAGATGAAAGTCGGTGCATGTGTACTTGGATACAAGATATACCAAGTTAGCAGAATGAATAGCATAGTATGTGGAGCAGTTGACATAGCTTATAAGATTGTGAGGAAGGGACTTCAACTGGACTTATCCAAGTTGCTACTAAAGAAACTGGAGGAGAATATGAGAATAATTAGATCAACCAAATCTAATGCATGTAAGTTTGGTTCCCTCCTTATGTGCAGATTCTTCTATTTTTAGAATTTCTTCCCATTCAGTCGGTAATGTTAATTGGGACACAACCCGACCAATAACTACATAGATTAGTGAACTCATTAAGTCACTAGGGGATAACTTCACATCTATAATGGATGCATACTTCACCACTTTCAAGGACATAATGCATAAGAGAATGACAATCCCTGCACAACTGGTTGGATAATACAAAGATGACATATGTTTCATAGTGGACATTGATACCACTCTAATCAAACCAGTTGTACTGAGAAAAACATGGTTACCACCATTGGACTATGAGATCAACATTGATCAAGCTAAAAATGTTATTGAAGCCCTACTAAATGAAGCAGTGTAAAAATCATTGAGAAGATTTGGCACATACGAAGAAGCCAAGTCTAGAATCAAGACTGGCTTAGTAGTGAAGAAGATACACCAAAAGAAGACTAAAATAATAAACACTCTTCAAAAGAAACTATCGGTAAATGAGGAAGACTTGGAACAAGATGTCACTGAGGGAAAGTCACCTATCAATGAAGGTAAAGAGTCTAGTGACTTTGAGTCTACTGGATCAAATGCAACCAAGAAAGAAAAAGCTACTAATGTAACAAATGCATCAAGAACCAGGAGTAAGAATACAAAAGATGTAGACTCACCACCAATAAAGAAAGGTACTATGAGGACTTATCAAAAATGAAAGCCTCAAATCAGTCAATCAACACCGAGGCAAAAAAGGAGATATATCATAGGAAAAGAAGAGAAATATGATACTGCCAGGGATGAAAGAGAACAAAGGATTGAAGTAGAAAAGGCCAAGATACCTAAAATAATTGATGAAGTTGTAGAATCAATCATCAATATAGGCAACTTATCACATCACAAGATTAGGCAATGGCTGACCTTGTCTCCTGATAATTAGAATAAGATAGAAGAGGCCATAATTAAGGCAATGGTTACATACATGTATGTACCTATTAAATTCAACAAGAATATTCCACAAGAGCTAAATGATAAAATATCAGCAAGATGGACATATGCCTTGCACACAAAGAAAAAAATGAGGGAAAGATCCCTAGTTACATTCATGCCACCCAAGTCAACATTTGAAGAAATAGACTCAACCATGAAGGAGCATACAACAAAAATTTTTGCAAAGATGAGAGTATAAAAAGTACTACAGGGCATATTAGAAGACATTGACAAAGAAATCAATGAGATTTGGAATGAAATCATTAATCCACCCAAGAAGATATTAGCTCTAACTGAGACACCTCGCAATGAGGAGAAGGAGGCCACACTGAGCCCTGAGCACATTTTCATCAATGATATTGAGGATGTCAATCCATTTGATTTGACAATAGAGGAAAGTAAGGCTATGGGTGAAATACCTCAGTTATTACAATCATTAGGGGAAACACCAGATATCACAGTAAAATATATAACTCATATTGATTTTGATGATGATCTGAAAAATGGTGAAGATGTAAATGTTGCCACTGAACAATCAAAGGAACTAGACACAATGGATGTTGCACAGGAAAATGTACCAGGTCACATGCCTTTATTGATACAAGATATCAATATAATCACTGAAGAAAAAGGAGAAAACACCTAAGAATGATGCAAACATACTATGGAAAAATATAATGAACATGAGGAGAAGAAAAAAGATACAAATGAGGAGAAGGAAGATACAAGTGGAGAGGATAAGCCAACTGATATACCTGCCAAGGAAACTGAAAAGGAAGAAAAGGTTGCAGATAAAGACAAGGTTGATGTAGAGACAATTACTTCTGAGCAACAGGTTAATACCGAGAAGCATATCAAAGGCACCACACCTCTTGGGAAATCACCAAAATCAATAGAGAAAAAGAAGGATCTTGCTATAATCCTTCATTCCCCTACTTCTAGTAATATCCTGAAGAAGAATAAAAAGAGTAAAGCATCGATCAGACTTGAATAAATCATTGACATACCCGACTGTGATCAAAGAACACTGGATCCTGAGTCACTGACCAAGTATGGAGAACTTTTTAAAAGGAAGGCAATACAAGAAAAGCTCAAGAAGGAGAACAAAAATTCACAAGTCTTGAATAATACAAAGGAAATCATATTGCAGATAGTACTTGACACTCAAATTTATCAAAATACACCAATACTTGATCAACTAGTAGTTCTGACCGAGGCCATAACATCACAGAATGTAGAAGATGACAAGGTCATTGAGGAACATGCAGAAGAGAAGTTTCCCTACAAGCTCATAGAGAAGATCAGCCAAGAAATGGTAGAAAACAAGGTAAAACTTTCTGAGCTAGCAACTACATTGGAACCAATAATATCAGAAGTAGTTAACTTAGTTCAAAAGTTGTGCACATTAAAACATTTCACTACCGAGCATAGTGAAAAGATAACTAAAATAGCTGAAGATCTTAAAGCTAGTGCAAAAAGTCTCACAACCGAGGAAAATGCATTCCAATTGCATTATGAGAAGATTGTAGAATCAAAATGGTTGAGACTTGAGATACAAAAGGCTGAAAGTAAAATCAAAGATGAGGTAACCTAGCTCCAAGATATGTTACTATCAAATATCACATTGTTGTTGAAACTGTTAAGTAATTTAGATCAGAAGATATATTAATCTAATATTTGTTGTAGAATACAATTTCCTTGGTTATTGATTGATTCTACATATTTGAATATCTATATATATTGAACTAGAAAATGTGAACAAGAAGTGACGTGACTGTTCACATTAGAAATGACATGTTTGTTCACAATGAAGTGACTCGATTGTTTATAATAATTATTAGTTTGCTTTTAATACAAATCACATTTGTTAAGGCTGTGATATATAGTCACTATCATGACTGTTAATACATAACAGTCACGATACATATTCATTGTTTAAACCGATAATCATATAACCCGATTTCAATATATATACGATATGCCATTTAATATATGTGTGTGTGCATGTGTGTGTGTGTTCGTTCCAATGCATATTTAATATATATATATATATATATATATATAATAACTATATATATATATATATATATAATAACTATATATATATATAATAAGTGGATATATATATATATATATATTATATGCAAGGCATTCATTAAACACGAACAAACAATACTTTAACACTCCCTCTTGAGAGAGAGTTTAATAGAATTTGTAGAACTTTTCATATCATGGTATCTGGCCCAATCCAAGACACTTAAAAGGTGTTGATCATGATGAGTTATTACATAGTAATAATATAAGTGTTAAGATGTCCGGTCCTATCTGGGACAAACACTTTCGGGAGTCGATCCTAACAAATTATCACCCAACAAGTAATAACATAAGCAACAAGATGTCCAGTCCTATCCAAGACAAACCCTTACAGGAGTTGATCTTGAAGCCTGGTTACTATTGTCAAGATTGTCACCTTGACATAGTAACCTACACATACATAGAAGATCGTCATCTTCACAACTTTGAAATATTTCAATATTTTATTCATGAACAAAATTGTACATTAATAATTTCATTCATATTTTGATCAAACTAATTTTCCTTCTAAAGAAATCTATCTTTACTTTTGCAAGAGGTTTAGTAAAGATATCTGCATTTTGTTCTTTAGTACTTATGTAGACCAATTTAATGATCTTCCTGTCTACCATATCTCTCACATAGTGATATGGGATCTCTATGTGTTTTGACCGGTTGTGAAAAATAGGATTTACAGAGAGCTTGATACAACTCTGATTATCACAATAAATAATAGTGGGAACTAAAGGTTTATAAAATAGGTCAAAGAGTAATTTTCTTAACCATACTACTTTTTGAGCTCCCATACATGCAGCCATGTACTCTGCCTCTGATGAACTCTAAGAAACTGTCGATTGTTTTTGGCTAAACCAAGAAATTAATGCAGAACCTAAATTGAAGAAAACTCCTGTGGTACTCTTACGATCTATGGAGCTTCCTGCCCAATCTGAATCTGAATAACCTTGAAGTTGGATTTCAATCTTGTCATATTTTAGTCCAAGTTCACTTGTTCCTTTTAGAAATCTCAAAATGTGTTTAGCTGCCATTAGGTGGATCTACTTTGGTTCACACATGAAGTGACTTAGTATATTTGTGGCATAGAAAATATCAAGATGAGTATTCATTAGATACATGAGTGATCCAATTATTTGTTTGTAAAGTGTAGGATCTGCAGGTTCTAAATCTTCTACTTCACTTTTTAGTTTGTGTAGGTTTGTTTCCATAGGGATGGCTAGTGGTTTACATTCCATCATTCCAAATCTCTTTAGTATATCATAAATATACTTCTCTTGATTTAGAAAGATGTGATCTATCTTTTTCCATATTCAAGACCTAGAAAGTAGTGTAGTAGGCCCATATCCTTCATATCAAATTTGGCTTCTAGATCTTGTTTACATTTTGCAATTAGGTGATCTTCTCCTGTTGTGAGCAAGTCATCAACATAAAGGACTAAGATTATCATTTCTTCATTGATTACTTTAAAGTAGATATAGAGTGGGGACATCTATTTTGAATATATGCTGCTATGTTTGCTGCTTCAGCCCAAAAAGATATGAGCATGTTTTGATCATGTATCATAGCTTTTGTTGCTTCTATAATAGTTCTATTTTTCCTTTATGCTACTCCATTCTGTTGAGGATTATATGGTACAGTATACTCCCTCTTAATCCCAAAAGATTTGCAAAATTCTTTAAAACTATCAGAAGTGTACTCACCTCTGTTATCTGACCTTAGAATCTTTATTTTCTTGCCAGTTTGATTTTCCACTAAGGCTTTAAATTGTTTGAATTTCAATAAAACTTTATTTTGAATCTTTTATATTTTCTTGATCATTGGAGAATTCAACTCGATATGGTCTACTCCCTTTGAATCATATGACTGAGATTATAAAAAATTGAATGAACCATATCCTCTATCTACTCCCTCTTAAGCTCAAGTTCATGTATAAACCTCTTGACCTCTTTTGAAATGTCAAACTTCCTCTGATAAACATCAAGTTCTTTCTACCTTGAATGTAATTTCTTGTGCTTCTATCCTGAAGATATGTCAGCGGGAAAATTACAAATAACTCATAAGCTAGACTATCTTGAATGGAAATACCAATGCTATAAGCATACAAGATTTTACAAACCAATATTATAGCATGAATTACAAACTAAAAAATTCATGTGTTAATAAAACATGAAATACTTATCTTTTATGAGCTTCAAATATTTATTTTCGTAAAGTGAGCCCAAAATACAAAATATCATGCATGATTCAACTCTCATCACAATTCCCCTTCAATAAATCCATACTATTGGATGCTTCTTTGATATCGTAAGAATGACTGCAATCTTTCCTTATATCCTTCAGTACTTGACTCTGGATAGACTTTATGAAAATTTCAATATATACACATATTTGTATATAATGAGCAACACAATTTATGTGAAAACCCTTACAGGAGAAAGCCACAAAAAATTACTGCTTTTATTAAT
Organism: Thuja plicata; assembly: GCA_018584345.1. NCBI lineage: Eukaryota > Viridiplantae > Streptophyta > Pinopsida > Cupressales > Cupressaceae > Thuja > Thuja plicata. Next base: position 1,217,480 of record MU223324.1, read on the forward strand.
CTTTTATCTAGAAATTTCGTAGGCACCAACCTACTAGAGACACCAACCCCTAAGAATCTCCAATTTGTGGGTACCAACCTACTAGAGGCACTAAACACTAAGAAACTCCAATTCTCCAATTTGTAGGCACCAATCCATATAAGCACCAACCTCACCAATATGAAGCATCAACTTCAATTTAAATTCCTACCTAACATTCTGCTATAATTCTCTTCTCCACTCTGCTAAAATGTTGGTTACAGATATGCTATTTTCTAATTTATAAATCTGCTATCAAGTATGTCTTTGAGACTTTGTATACGTTGCATATTGCACTTTCTTTTTGTCAAAAGAACATATGATCTATCCAATATTTTCACCATATTTTCATTTTTATAATAATGATGTTTGAATTCACACTCTTTACCTTTTGGAAAAATTTCATAATTACAGACATAATCATGGGCAAATCAAACTGTATTTTGCCTAAAAGTAGAATGGCCGCAATTTTAGTGGTAGGTGTATTTGTTCATCCACATTGAACTTCCCCTATCATCCTCGTAGAACAAAGTATATGGTTTACCAACTTTACACAACTCACACAGCAAATAATTTGAACACCATCTAAATTTAATTTTTTGTTTTTGAATATGGGCCACCATCACTTATTCTCCCCTATTCTTTTACAAAATCTACAAATTGACTTCTTGTTGGTAAACAGATTTGTCTTCTCAAAACACCTGCACGAAATGACTCCTAAACACCCAAGGCTGAAAGACAAATTGTAACACAACAGTTGGGTCACTTCGCTATTGAAAAGCGTAAGCGCCCTCTGAATTATCTGAGTATAGCTCCCCATGTAAGATTTACAATGAATTAACTAAACTATAAATGATAATGCTTTTAACCTGAAAGCAATAAAGGCTTACAAACATCTATTTGTAAACACGAGATAGATGCGAAGAGACTAACTAACTAAAAGGAGATAAACATTAAATGCTAAAAATTTCATTTGCCTAAACGCTGCATTATAGAAAGAAATTAAGAGAGAAAGATAGATTGGTTCTTTCCAAATACACAAAAAACTATAGCACAAGTCCACAGATGATCGTATTGATGATCAGATGTAACAGATACGCATTCAAAGGAAATCAATATCATTCAAAGATGAATATTAATCACAAAATGAGCATCTAAACACAAAGTTTTAGTATGCTACTATTCTCCTTCTTTGAACACAACAAAATAACAAAGATTCTGCTGTTCTACACCCTAATCATTATCTGAAAATAAAATCCCTCTTTCCCTGCATTACAATAAAAATCCTAAACTATCCCTGCCCTGGCACAAAGTCTCTCGGGTCAGGCGAAATCCGGAACCCCCCAATGTGAAAAAATTTACAATAAATAATGCTTTTGGGTTGTATTTTGGTTCTAATAACTGTTTCTTGAAATTCTATTCACTCTCATATTTTCACTATTTCGTGGCTTCACTACCTTCATCCCCAACTCTTTCGACATTGAACATTATTCAAATGGTTTATATTATTATAAATTTGGTTATAACTGGGTTACATGTGCCTTGTATATGTTGTCGTTTATCGTGTTCTGCTTGGAGATGCCTTCATGATACTTATTTGACACATCATCATCATTTTGGTTGGACTCATAATTGGTGGTGAACACTGTCTTCAAACAACTGTCTTTCTTTGCTAAGGCTCAGGCT
>MU223325.1:45089-77498 GCA_018584345.1 Thuja plicata
ATTTCTTACATGAAATAAATCAGTTAGCTTCCACATGGATGTTGTAGATAAGAATATTCTAGTATAAATAAAGGGGAATTTTTTTTCGTGCGGTTATATGAAATGGAATAAAAATAAAAATAAAAATTACTGAAGATATTTCTTATTTAAAATGGATTGGATAACTTTGGGCATCTACACAAATTATTAGAGATGGGATGCAAGAAAATCAGAAACATCTCGATTGTTTGATTTTTTTTTTATGAATAGAGGCCTTTACTATTAATATATAGAACAAAGTACAATATTCACAAAAAAGGACCCGGGGATTAAAAATCACCCCGTGAAGAGTCACACGACATGTTGTCGGAATCATACAACTATTCATAAAAAAAATATAAGAAAAGCCCTAAAGTTGCGAGAGCAGTTGCAAAAGAGGGAGGAGGATCTTTATCAATCAGATTACCCCAAACATTAGGCCCAGGGGTCTAGTCAGGAGGTGACCACCCATCATCTGTTTCTTTTTCTTTCTCCAATTCTCCTTCCTCTCGCCTGGGAGAGATTGTGAGATCCAAGCAGGGGACTTTATCAGAAGTGGCAAGAGGCCACACAGGATTAGTGGCCGACGACCGAGCAGCAGTAGAGATAAGAAAAGGAGGCCAGCCAGTAGCCGAGGCCCTCCTATTAGGAGGAGAGGCAGAGCGACGTCCCCAAGAGCATGACGCTCTGGAGTGCTTGGCCGAGGCACTCCTGCTATGACACTGGCCCCGGGGTGGCGTACGGTCAGTAGAGAGAGAATCTGGTGGCACCCAAGATATAGTACACGGGGCATTACCCCAATGTTGTAGTAGCTCCTTCGAGTAGGCGACCTTAATAGCCACCTTGTCAGCTTGTAATTGAATCTTCATCATGACATTATTACATAAACATGCCTTACCATAAAGAGAAACATTGATATCTAGAAAGCTGTGAGTATAAATAACAACATTATGGTCTTTCCATAAGGAAAACAAAATCTCCATCCTGAAAGCATGCCAAATCTGGGTATACTGGGAAGGCATTCTGGGTGAGTCACCAATGAGAGACATATGCCAAGAGAAAGGCTAAAGCCGATATGGCATAAAAAAACTATGAATCCATCTTCAATAGATCTGGGCATGAAAATAGAACCAAAAAATATGCATGAAATGGTTTCAGAATGCCCACAGAATGGGCATTTAGGATCAGGCACAACTAAGTATCAAAGCCAAGCTCCCAAGGGTAAACCCTGGTAGAGTAGACACCAAGAAAAAAGAGCAATTTTTGGTTCAGTGATGGCATCCCAAATAGTGCAAAAACGTGAGCTCCAAGTCTTCTGGGAAGAAGAAATATGCCAATGATGATTGAGAGAATCAATCATAGGAAAATGAGGCACAAACCAAGAGTACCCAAGTTTAGGTTTGTAGTTGGTAAATGGCATATCAGGGTACCACTTCCATTCTTTCCACCAAGGTTTAACTGACTGAATGCAAGGTTTGTGCAGTAGATGCAGCGGAATAGCAGAGACAAGAAAGTCAAAAGTCTAACAATCTGGACGAGTGAGTCGAAGCTGAACCTGGAGATCATCCTAAGAGTGGAGAGTCATGGTGGCTCTGGAAAAACAATCCTTGGGTGTTTGAATGCCCCATTTGTGGAAACACAAAGCACTCATCCCCTGGATTTTGGCCAGAGGAAACCCTTGTTGAGGAAAAAGCAAGGTCCACCAAATGTTCTGTTGATTGAAAGAGAGCCCATCTCGAAAGCCATTGCCAACCCAGCGAAACCAAGGTTTGACAGCTTCCTAGGCTCTCCAAATACTTTTGACAACAAAAGTACCTTGGATTTGAAAGCTAATCCCTTTCCAAGCCAGTTTGTACAAGGGATACTCAGAAGAAATGTAGTGACGAAGCAAAATTTTCCAAGCCTCATTGCCTGTGAGACATCACACAACCCATTTCACATAGAGGGCCAGACCTTGTTTCTAAGTATCAAATAAGCCAAGCCCACCAGAGACCTCAGGGAGACAAAAAAATTCCCAAGCAACTCTATGAAAGCCATGCTAATCAGCACTAGAGGCCCAATGAAAATCCCTCAACAATTTCTTGAGCTTCTTGTAGGAGGCCTTTGAAGGAGCCCAACAAGAAGAATAGTAAACATGCATAGCAACCAAGACCTTAGAGAAAATCTGAAACTTCCCAGCGAGTGAGAGTGGCTTGGTAATCCAATAGGTAAGCTTCTTTTCAATTTTAGTTAACACAACATTCCATAATTTAGTAGAAGTAGATTGGAAAGAAAAGGAATGCCAAGGAAACAAAAAATTTCCCCATACAAAATCCTGGACCAACCAAACTGTGAAAACCAGGGCGGATCAGGAAGGGAATACTGTCTGTAACACAAGGTTTTATGCCACTGAATGGTTGAACCATAGGCCAGACAAAAAGTGTCTAGACACTGCATGGCTACTTTGATATTCCCTTCAACCTCTTCAAGAGTGAGAAAGGAATCATTGAAAAAATGACCATTCACCAAATGATGAGTAGAATTAGGTAAAGAAATCCCACAAACACAGCCCAGAGAAAATGAATGCGCTAACAAATAGCCAAAGCCCTTGGCTGCCAGAACATATAAGGCATGAGCAAGAGGACATCCTTGCTGAATGGATCTGAAGAGCCCAAAAGTTGAATATTGTCTACCATTAATGGTGATGCAAGCAGAGGCATCCCTAAAAAGCATATGCATAGATTGAAGAAATCTAGGGCCAAAACCCAGAGCATGAAGCATAGCAATAATAAAAGGCCATTCAATGCGGTCATAAGCTTTAGCAAAATCAATTTTAAGAAAAAGGGTTTTCTATTCAGACTTACGAGCCCATTCCATACCTTCCCAAATTGATATGATATTATCAAGAATATATCTTGATTTGATAAAGCCATTTTTCTCTGGCCAAATAATTTGAGGAAGGATGTGACAGATCTTGAGAGCCAGGGCCTTAGCGATGATCTTATATGAGACATTGAGCAAGGTTATAGACTGCCAGTTACAAATATCCGCAAGATCCCTAGTCTTGGGGATGAAATTAATGTTTCCTTTATTTATAATGTCCCCCAGAGACTAGGAGTGATATTCTTCAAGGTAGACCTAGTGTAAATTAGGACCAATGGAACCCATAGTGTTTTATAAAACTCACAGGGAAAACCATCACAACCTGAAGCCTTATCATTAGCCATGGAAAAGACAGCTTCCCGAAGATCTTTCAATGTAAGAAGCTGATCATAGAAAGCTCACTGGGATGGTAAAACACATTAAGGAACAAAATCTATGCAATCTTTAAGAGCTTTATTGTTGGCAGGAGAAGATCCCTGAGTGGAAAAAACTTGTTCTTAATGATGAACAAAGGCTTGCAGAATATTAGGAAGCTCTATGAGGATGGATTGACCTTCTTTGATCCTGGTTATGCCCATATTAGTGTGACAGACACAGAGAGCCACAAAAAATCTTTAGAGTCTTTATCTCTGACCTTTGACTAGTGTAGCTGAGCTTTGATCTGAGCACCTCTAAAGGCATAATTGTTTGCAACTTGTTTCTACTGATGCAACTAGACAAGGTGAAGTTGCAAGATTTGATTGAAAGGATCGAGAGATAATGCCTCCGTGGCAACACAAATATCTTTTGTGTTGGCATCATAAGATCGACGGTGGTAGATGACAAGCTATCTACCTTAAATGCACAGAAATCATGTCGTATGCCAGATGGCATCATTCCACCATTGAATCCAACCAGACAATTGCGATAGCCGAGGCTCAAGGTTCCAAAACCGATGAATGTGGGCCACCGTGGAGGCATGGTTAAGGACATAAGTGTTAAAAAAACTAAGTGGTGGGAGGTCGAGTCTTAGTTGTCTTCCATACAATATTAAATTGAATGGGGAAGTGATCTGACAAGGTCACATCAACAAGAGGAGTAACCAACAAGGCTTGTTTTTCAAAAAAGAGAAAAAATATTGTGCCGTAATCATGGCACGATCAATCTATTTAAGAATTTTTTCAGAAGAAGCTCTAAAATTAGACCATGTGTGCCAACTCCATCAGGTCGGCGGTGACCAAGATTGAGATAAAAAAAGAGCTAATTTATTACACATGTAGTACCAAGCTTCTCGTTCGCCAACTCTCCATCGAAAAGGAAAAATGTTTTCTTTGTCAGAAGCCACTTCAACCATATTAAAGTCACCACAAAAAAGCCAAGTTGTAGGTGGCAAGGAATCTGCAAGCCAACGCCAAAGGTGAGATCTCTCAACAACATCATTGGGAGCATAAACATTAACGATGACAAAATAATGATTCTCAATAATGAAAGTGGCCCAAATAGATCTTTGCATGGGAGCTGAGTCATGATTGCTTAAAAAAGAATGCCAACGAGGAGAAAGGAGAGTAACAACTCCACCTCGACTAGCTTCATGCTGAGAACAAAGAGTAAGGCTCTTAGGCCAAATAACTTTACAGGCAACATCAAGCAAAAAACCATAAATTTTAACTTCCTAGAGGCATAACACATCTAGATGACTAACATGATGATGGACATCCCTGACAGAACACTTTTGAGGCAGTTCTATTAGACCCCTAACATTCCATGAGATGTACTTCATGAGAAAACAATGTCTTCCATACCATCACCATCCCAAGGGAAGCAAAAATATTTGAAAAATTAGTGAAATTATTCCCAGGAGACTCCATGGAAACATTTTTGCATTCTTTTGAGATGCCCTCCTGCGCAGCCTCAGCACGCCCTTCAGGGTTGTGAGAGTGGCAGAAAATGGGAGGAGTAGAAATCATGGAAGTTGCCTGAGGTGTGCAAACCCAAGAGGGTTAACAGCAGAATCAAATGTCTCCTTCCCCTGCTAGCCAGGGTTTGAAATGGAAGTATTATTCTTAGCATGAGAAGCAGCGCGAGCCACAACAGGAGGAGGTGGTAGCTGTGAAGTGGAAGATGAAGTGGCAGGCTTAACCTACTTGTTCTTGCGACTGACTATTACACATTCATCTTTCTTGGTGTCCTCTTTTTTACCAGAATCAACGGGCTGCGAACCAGAATACTTAGGAGGAGGTTTGGGACGAGGAACTACCAAAGGCCAGTCCTTAATCTTGTGCTCTACAGATTGACAACGATAACAAGTGTTGGGAATGTTGAGGTAAAGAACCTTCTGAGAGAAGATGGTTTCGCCAACCTAAATCTCAACAGATTATTTAAGATCTCAAGAGAGGTCGACCTCAATACAGAGCCTCTTTTGAGGCTGAGGATTGAGAAAATGGTCATGCTCACCTCAAATAACCCTACCTAGTGTTTGCACAATGGAATGCATGAAAGGCCAACAAGGTAGAGCAAGACCAGGAAACTCAACCCACACAAGAAATTTTAGTTTCTTGTCGTTAGAGATAGAAAACTCTCGAGACCAACGCTGTAAAACTAAAAGGCAAGCCCTAATATTCCAAGGTCCTTTGGAAAAAATAACATCCACATGAGTGGGATTGGAAAAGAGAAACAAAAAGAAACCTTTGATGAGACTCTGAATGTCATCCAGACAAATTCCATGAGGAGTCCAGGCTTTCGCCACCCAATCCTTAATCACATTTTCAGGAGGGTTGCGACCCAGAAAGTAACCAATAAGAGTATGTGTTTCAAGCCAAGAACAGGCATCATCAAACTCATGAATGGGAAAAACAATATCAGGCTGAGACATACCTCATAGAACACTTTGGGCATAAATTTGCGAGGTCTCTTGCTTGGAGGCGCAATTGTTATCCATCACCAAATTAGCACCAGCATCAACTGTTGGGCTAGTGGTGGTCAGGGCCATAAATACTAAAGCTTTTCCCGTAGTAAATGCGGTCTGAAAAGACAGGAGGGCTCAGAATAGAAACGCGACTCTAAACCCTAGCAGAGCAAAAAAACCATCTTAAAAAAAATTGTTCAATTTTTCGTTCAAGATAAACTAATTATATTCACCTGCCAAACATAAACATATTGATCAAACTACTTATTTCCACCAGTTGACATAAATAAAATATTTTAAACATGTTTATACAAGGAAGGGCACACCTACCACTATGTGTTTAATTCTTAGGCAAATAATGTGAAATTTTTTCCAACAATTTAAAATTTTCCTTAGTTGTAAATTATACGTTGCCTAATGAAACTATGGCCATTTTGAGACACAATTGTAAATTCTAGTAAATTATTGTTCTTTCTATACAATAGTTTATAATTATATCCGTGTTAATTTTTTATACAAGTTCTTAAAAAGATAGACATTTAGATTTTATTATTATTTTAAGTTATTAGTTTAAAATAGCACAATATATAAGTAATTATACTGTTAGTTTATTATAAAACGTTTATTTACGATTTACAATTTTTATTAAAATTATTGTAAAATATTTTTATTATAGGATAAAATTTTTTATTTTTCTTTTATTCATTAAATAAGTGCTAAGGGCAACACTAATATATGAAAGTCCAAAAAATGTTACATCAATAAGTAGTATCATACTATCAAAATGTCTTGATAATATATTTTAACTGAAAATTGTCTGTCAACCAAACTGAAAGCCATCTATCAACCTAACTATCTGATCCAGGTGGATCCAGAGAACCTAAAAATTTCATAGTCTCAAATCCAAGGGAAAATGATGCCAAATCGTAGTGCTCGTCGCATTGATTCCAAAACTATATTCGGTTTCAAAAATGGAGTCCGTATTTGGAAGTTACAGTCGGTCAAACTTGGGTTGACTAAATTGACCAAGGTTGACCCTGATGATGTCAGCATGGTAAGTGGCATAATTTTTGACATGGCTCAAGTTGACTAATTCAGTTTTGACATGTGTCACTGAACAGGCAAGTGAAAATATGCCACAACCACCAATTTTCCGCCTTACCAACGTGCCAACCATGCTATTTGAGTGTTAAATGGAATTTCTTTTATTAAAAGGCTTTTTAAATTGTAAAGACCGAAAATGGTGCCGACGGGTTTTGAACCTGCCACCTTCGGCCTCACACTCACAACAAATCCCAAAGCGCTATGCACATGTTTTGGCGCAAATTATGGAGGAAAATCATTTTGTTAAAATACCACTCCCTATTTTAAGCTAAAATCAAAACAAATAACCATATAGTTTTAAAATGAATCTGAAATGTTATCTTGTAAGGTTTAAATTATAAAAGTCAGAAAATATTATGGGTTGTGAATATCCTTTGTAATAAAATAAAGGATATAGAAGATTTTATTGGGAGATAAAGTTGTTTTTAGAAGATAGGGGAAATATTATGGTTAAACTCTAATTCTGGCATGTAAAATTGTATAAAGGGGGTTATTTTCCTTGTAAAGGAAATTAGCCTGGGAGGAAAATTTAGACTTTGCAGGATTTTGGAGATTGGAGAATTATTTCTTGGAGGAAAAATTCTTTGTGAGAAGAAAATTTGTAAGGTGTTATTACACACCAAACATTGTAAAGTGAGAGATTGTGAGGAAATTGTATGCAGGTTCTAAAAGCTTGGATGTTGTAACAAAGCATAGTTTTTCTTGGAAATATTAATAAAGTGGTCCCAACATTGAGAAGTGGACCCAGAGATGTAGTCCTTATAGGATGATCATTATTATCAACCTGTGTTTGATCCTTCTATCTTCTGCTTTATTATTCTTCTATCTCTTGTCTTACATTCTCCTTAATTTCTTTCTGCTATCTTATTTTAGTTTAAATTCTTATTCTAATTACTTTATTTTAGTAATTAGTTAAGTTATTTAAATTTTGTAAAAGTGTCCTTAATTGTAATTTCAATGGTTAAAAAGAATAATCACGCAATTCTACATGGATCGGGAAAAACTATAATTGGAATTAATTTACAATTTTTATTGTAAACACTAATTATAGAACAAGTGGTATCAGAGCCTGTTTGTAGGAAATTGAGGATGGTGAATGTTAACCAAGTTGAAATGAAGAAAGGATAAGGTACACTTACCGAGTTCAATCCAGAGATTGGGAAAAGGACTTTTCCTCGGTCAGAGATGGCACATGAACAAAATCTTGCTGAGTTTGATACAGAAGCCTTCTAGAGAGATTTTCTGGAAATGAAGACATTGGTGGATATTTTGATCCAAGAGAGGCCTGAATGACATATGAGAAAGGTAGACAAGGCTAGGAAGAAGGAGGAATCTAAATCCTCATCAAAAGATGACAAAGGCAAAGGAGTAGGAGGTGGTGGTGACCCTCCTGAACCTCCATTCCCATCTTCTCCATCTTCTTCTTCGTCTTCTTCTTCTTCATCTAAATCTTCTAAAAGGAAACAACTTGTGCAAACTAACACACCTTTGTTAAAACTGGATGTTAAATTTGAGTTGCCTATATATAAGGGTGAATTGGATGCAAATAAATTGGGTAACTAGCTTAAGCAGATAGAAGTGTATTGCAGGGTTCAACAGATCTTGGATGATGCTTCCAAAATACAACTAGCTACTCTCTGGATGGGAGGTACTACATTAGTCTGGTGGGAGAGTAAGATTCAAGATGATCTTTCTACACATGGTAAAATCATTTCATCTTGGTATGAATTTACCTCTTTAAAGAAACAGTTTTATCCTTTCAGTTATATGCAACAAGCTATTATGGACTGGAAACATTTAAGACATGGTAAAGGACAATCTGTGCAAGAGTATACACAGTTGTTTAGAAAGAAAGCACTTACTCTTGGTATCCCACTTTATACACAAGAAACTTTATTAAATTATATAGGTGGATTGCATTCACATTTGAAACATACAATCTTGATGTTTAGTCCATCTAACTTTGATGAACTGTGTGTACAAGCAACCCTTATTGAAGCAGGTGGAGGAAACACAAGTTTCAGTGCAAAGAGGGAATTTGTTCCTCCTGAAGGAAACAAGAAGGGTAAGAAGATAGCTACTATGAAGAAAGAGGAAGGTGAAAAGCCTACTTGTTGACATTGTCAAAAGAAAGGGCACGAAGATGCAAAGTGTTGGAAATTGCATCCATAATTGAAACCATAGTGGTTTAAGAAGGATCATAAAGGAAATCAAAAGATCACAACTATTTCTCAGGACCTTGGTTCAAAATCTAGTGATGAAACCAAGATAGCAGTTGTGGGTTTGAAAGGTAAACCTTTTCTTGATTCTACTACTAATGTTTCATGTTCTATTTCCAAAAGTCATATTGTTCCTGAAGATAGTAAAAGATGTGAACTTTTTCATATAAGGGTGATTTCAAAGAACACTAAAATCAACACATTGATAGATAGTGGGTCCCAAGTTAATTTAATTTTGGAGGAAGTTGTTAAACAATTGGGATTGGAAACCAAGCCACATAAGAGACCTTATCCTTTGGGTTGGGTGTGCAATGATAAAATATTGCGAGTAACTAAGAAATGTAAGTTAAAATTTGCAATAAAATCTAAGTACATAGACGAGGTTGAATTTGATGTGGTTCCACTTGATATCTGTGGGATTGTGTTGGGTAGCCCATATTTATATGGTAGGAAATTTATCTTCTATAGGGAGCATAACAACTATCACTTATTTAAAAATGGAATTGAATACATTGTAAAAGCTCATCGCATGAAGAATGTTGGATCAATTGTAAATATAGGGCATTTGAAAATGATTGTAAATGCAAGAAATAAACTGGCTCTCATGTCTGACATAGCTAGTCAGGATCATATGCAAGTAGAATCAAGTCCTTGGGCAGTGATGGTAACAGAGGGTTTGAGTGATTTAATTTCTAATGATGTTTCTGTACAGGAGATCCAAAGTGTTGATATGTTTTCCTTTTCATCAATTTGTTTAGTATTCTTTCTTTTGTTCCTATTAGTTGGTACTATGTGGGTGATGGATGTAACAATGTACATTGGTGGATGTGTTGGAGATTGTGTTAGCAATATTATTTCATTTCTCATGATGTTTGTGATGAGTCAGATATTCATAATTCCAATAGGTTGTGAAGATGATACTTGACAAGTGAGGCAAATATGCCCTCACTTAAAATGTACGTAAAATAGAGTTTTGGAGGTCTAAAAGGTTCTCAATGGGGAGGAATGATCTTGGTGGATCCAGAGAACTTGAAAATTTCACAGTCTCAAATCCAAGGTAAAATGATGCCAAGTCATAGTGCTCGTTGCATTGATTCTGGAACTATATTCGGTTTCAAAAATAGAGTCCGTATGTGGAAGTTATAGTCGATCAAACTTGGGTTGACTAAATTCAAGGTTGACCCTGATGATGTCAGCATGGCAAGTGGCACAATTTCTGACATGGATCAAGTGGACCAATCTGGTTTCAACGCATGTCACTGAACAGGCGAGTGAAAATATGCCACATGGCACTTTGGGTTGACTGGTTTGACTGTACACGTTTGACTCCTGCAGGCGTTTGGCAACCTGTTAACCACCAATTTTCCCCCTTACCAACATGCCAACCATGTTATTAGAGTGTTAAATGGCATTTATTTTATTTAAAGGCTTCTTAATTTGTAAAGACCGAAAATGGTGCTAGCAGGTGTTGAAACCGCTACCTTTGGCCTCGTACTCACAACAAATCCCAATGCGCTATGCGAATGTTTTGAAACAAATTGTGGAGGAAAATCACTTTGTTAAAATACTACTCCCTATTTTAAAGTAAAATCAAAACAAATAACCATAAAGTTTTAAAATAAATCTGAAATGTTATCTTGTAAGGCTTAAATTATAAAAGCCAGAAAATATGACGGGTTGTGAATATCCTTTGTTATAAAATAAAGGATATAGAAGCTTTTATTGGGATATAAAGTTGTTTTTAGAAGATAGGGGAAATGTTATGGTTAAACTCTAATTTTGGCATGTAAAATTGTATAAAAGGGGTTATTTTCCTTATAAAGGCAATTAGCTTGGGAGGAAAATTTAGACTTTGGAGGATTTTGGAGATTGGAGAATTATTTCTTGGAGGAAAAATTCTTTGTGAGAAGAAAATTTTCAAGTTGTTATTACACACCAAACATTGTAAAGTGGGAGATTGTGAGGAAACTGTATGCAGGTTTTGAAAGCTTGGGTGTTGTAACAAAGCATAGTTTTGCTTGGCGATATCAATAAAGCGGTCCCAACATTGAGAAGTGGACCTGAAGATGTAGTCCTTATAGGATGAACACCGTTATAAACCTGTGTTTGATCCTTCTATCTTCTATCTTATTATTCTTCTATCTCCTATCTTACATTCTCCTTAATTTCTTTATGCTATTTCATTTCAGTTTAAATTCTTATTCTAATTACTTTATTTTAGTAATTAGATAAGTTCTTTAAATTTTGTAAAAGTGTCCTCGATTGTAATTTCAATGGTTAAAAAGCATAATCACGCAATTATGCCTAGATCGGGAAAAACTGTAATTGGAATTAATTTACAAGTTTTATTGTATACACTAATTACAGACCACTATCACAAAATCCACCCTAAAATGGACGATGGTTGTATACATGCATACTATTAAATATTAAACTCGAGCATAAAGATGGACCTATGTATAAATGTAATCTAGTAACTACTAGACATGAAGTTATCTAGAAGTCAGGACCACCAATCCAAGCACCTCGTCTATTGCACGAACCTTAGCCAGGCATGTAGGGCCACAATTTGCATCAAAAGGAAGCAATAATTTGTTGTTCACCCTTGATCACATCTTCCTCACCATCACTGACAATACCTTCTAAAACCATATACTTCCGAAACCACCCTACACCACCCTCTTTTGTAGGTCCAATATTTTCTTTAAAAAAGAGCATTGCATCTCACCATCATCAACAACTATTCAATTCTTGAGACATCCTCCAAGTTGAGAAGGATGAATTTATTCACCTCTTATCCTTTCCTATTGGCGCAGGAGCACCCTTGAAAAACTAAGCCTTTCTTTCTCACTTCTGGACTCCCTCAAGTCCCTAATAGTCCATAGGACATGTTGATCATAAAGGTTTCATATTGGACACATCTTGTAAGACCTAGTCCCAAGATTGGCATTTATAAGCCCTTAGTCAACTATTGGTCAACTAGTGTCCCAAACCTTAGAAATAGGTCAATTTCTTATATTTTCATATTTTTTGGTCCATAAGGGATCATAACTTATAGGTTTAGACCAAGTTTGGTCACCTAGGTTGAAAATTGCAAAATTGCTAAAAAGTTGTCAAGCAACTCTTAAGCAACTATTAGAAACTTTTGCCAAATATTGTAAAAACCATTCACAAATGGCTAGTTGGTTTAAAAATGGGATATAACCATTGGGAATACCTACATAAGCCCTTATAGGTGGGTGATACAATGATATTTTTTGTAATTTTGGCATTCAAATCAATAAAAATCAACCATTTTCCTACAAATTTGAGGAACATACAATTGGTATGGACACGTATAGAGTCTTGGGGATGAAAGTCTGACATATTAAGATATCCCTATGAAGTAGCTTCCATTTTAATTTGGTTTCATTCCCTAATTCACTCTGTAATGAGAGTTATAACATTTTTACTCTTGCTTCCTTGTTTTTAGGCCCTAATTCAGGGTTTCATAAACAATTATGTGCATTTCTCGATCCACCATGGGAATCTAATGCCCCTTGGTGGAATCCTAGTATTGACCATGCTCTTTAAGGTTATGTAGGTTTGGTCTGTCAATATGAAGGGAGGTGGATTTGGCCTAATGCCCTAGGTGTACATGTCCATGTGTGCACCAATATGCATTTGTGTACAGTCCACATGACTTTCCTTTGGGGATTCACCAAGATCTCTAAATCAGTGTGTAAAGTCCTTATATATGCCCTCACATGATCCAAGTGTTAGATTTGATTCTTGTTGCATGGAAGTAGCACTTGTAGTGTAATTGGAGACCTAATTAGGCCTAAGTGCCTTGACAAATATTTGTGGCATCATGTCTTCCCTTCACTTCCAAGTTTTGGTGCTTAAGTCTGATCCCTTAAGCCATAAAGGGTGTCTGAATCTATGATATGTTGGGAGGGTTATGTGGAAATATTTTGTGTTATTTCAAAAATCCTACTAGAAAAGGCTACAAGCCTAGTAGTGAGTTATCAAAGCAACTATGTCCAAAGTGTTGCAAATAATGAGTAGAACCAATGGATCTTTGTCTCAGGGACCTAAATAGGCCAATTCCATGAATGTGGGTCACCCTAGACCTTGGAGTTATTATGGGGGGAATTTGAGTAATTCTAGTGTATGTGCCTAGTATCCAACTATTGGAAGTTGGTGTTGAAGACTTGCTTGAACCTAGTGATTAGGTTGCCCTGCTTGGGATAGGTTGTGATAAACTAGATACAAGTCATTTCTGCACTTGTGATAAGTGTAGAGGCACTTTACCTCTTAGTACTTGAAGATTTGAAGGACAACCAGTCCTTTGGGACTTCTAACTGCCCACTCTGCATCAAGTGGTATTAGAGCTATATCTACTCCTGATGATGAAGAAATCGCTGCAAGGGTTACAAACATGGAACTTGCAAGGATAGTGAGAGAACAAAAGGAAGCAAATGCAGCCCTGACCAAGAGGCTTAAAGAACTTGAGAACAAGGTAGAGAGGGGAAGAGAAGACATGTCTGATGATGAAGAAGGGAGTGAAGAGGAATATGACACTTCTAATCAGGATGAGAACATTCCTATAGACCAAAGACCCCTCTTAGATGCCTTAAATTCTATGGGGAGAAGAACCGTGGAGGAGAAGTTGGATTTAGAAAATTTCAATGGAAATATGTATGCATATTTGGCCTTAGATTGGATTGAGGTCTTGACAAGATTCTTTGAATGTAAAGACATTTCTAAGAAGCAAAGAGTAAAGATGGCAAAATCCATGTTGAAGGGAGTAGCTCTAACTTGGTGGAATTTCATCCAAACAGAGAGGGTGAAGAATGGTAGAAGCATGATCGCTTCATGGAACAAGATGATAGAATTGATAAAGGAGACATATGTACCTAAATATTATGGGGTACAACTCCAGAGAAGGAAGCAAAACCTAAAGCAAAAGGACATGGATGTTGGCTCATACACCGAGGAGTTTCTAAAGTAATGCATGAAGACTAATGCAACAAAGAATGTGGAAGAAAAATTATCAAGATACATGAATGGTCGCAAGGTGTCCATCCAAGAAGAACTAAGCCTACATATCCCTACATAAGTAAACAAATGTTATCAGATGGAAATCAAGGTAGAGGACAAATGGAAGAAAAAGAAAGACTTTGGCAAAGGAAAGATCAATGATGGTGGAAAGGGTTTCAGAGGAAGGGGTACCTCTTGGAATAGAGGACAATATAGTGGCAGTAGTAGTAAGACCCCTAACCAAGGCCAAGGAGACAAAGAACATGATGAATCCAATTTCAAAGGGAATTTCAGAGGAAGGAGACCCTTCAATAGAGGGAGAGGAAGAGGAAATGAACCTTTGAAATGTTACTAATGCAACCAACTTGGACACCATACAGGGAGATACCCGAAGAAAATAAATAATAACAACCATGGAGAAAGGAAGACATAAATCATTCAAGAAGACAGACAATAGGATGACACCAATCCAAGGGATTTAGAACCACATGAAGGATCATGTTTGATGATGAGGCAAGCTTTCCTACAAGTACCACAAACTCATGAACCACCTTAAAGGAAGAGCCTCTTTAGGATAAAGATCAAATGCCATGGAAAGGTATGTAATCTCCTTATTGATTCAGGTTCAAATGAAAATTTGTTGTCTCTTGAAATGGTCCAAAAATTAAAATTATCTAAGAAGCCACACCCCTTTCCCTACCATGTCTCTTGGTTAACCAAAGGTCAACAAACTCTAGTAACTGAACAAGCATGGGTAGAATTTTCTATAGCAAATTTTAAAGATAAAGTACTATGTGATGTAGTGGAAATGGATGCTTCCCATATCTTACTAGGTAGACCTTGGCAATATGATGTGGATTCCACACATCATTGTAGAAAGAACACCTACTCCATCACCAAAAATGGGGTAACATTTACCATGAAGCCTTTACCTGACTCAAAAGTAGAAAAAGAGCCCACTGTCATCACAATAGGGGAAAAATAGTTGATGAAGACTTTGAAGGAACCTGAATCTTAGAATTTTATGCTCTTTTCCAAGCCTAAGGATAGTGTGGAAACATGTGAGAAAGAACAAATACCAAAATAAATCAAGGAACTGTTGGATAATTATAGTGATGTCACGGGTAGTGACCAAACCTCAAGCCTCCCTCCCTTAAGAGACATTTTCCATCAAATAGATCTGATACCTAGCTCCTCTTTACCAAATAAGGCGCCTTATAAAATGACTCCTACTCAAAATGCAGAGATTGCAAGACAAATTAGTTAGTTGCTTTAGAAAGGACTAATTCAAAAGAACCTTAGCCCATGTGTTGTCCCATCAGTCCTAGCACCCAAGAAGAATGGAAAATGGAGGTTATGTATAGATAGTAGGGCCATAAACAAAATCACCATAAGATATAGATTTCCCATTCCAAGAATGGAAGACTTACTTGATCAATTAGGCAATGCTTGTTACTTCACCAAGATACACTTGAAATCAGGATATCACCACATCAGAATAAAGTCAGGTGATGAATAGAAGAGTGCATTTAAAACAAATGAAGGCCTTTTTGAATGGCTTGTCACACCTTTTGGGTTAAGCAATGCCCCAAGCACATTCATGAGTCTCATGAATGATATTTTCATTGATTTTATTGGGAACTTTGTAGTACTCTATCTGGATGACATACTGATTTAAAGTCATAGCAAAGAAGAACATCTTGAACATGTGGAATAGGTTGTGAGGAAGCTCCATCAACAAAAGTTAGTCATTAACTTGGATAAGTGCATGTTCATGAAGAAGGAACTCACCTTCTTAGGTTTTGTCATCTCTCAAGGCACCCTTAATATGGATCCTACCAAATTTGAAGCTATTATCAACTGGCCTCCACCAAAGAATCAAGGTGATGTTAGAAGCTTTTATGGTCTTGCCACTTTTTATAGAAAATTTATTAAAAATTTCAGTCATGTGTGTGCACCTATGTTAGACACTATTAAAGGTGGAAAAAAGAATAAGTTATTATGGACTAAAGAGGCTAATTATTCTTTCCAATACCTCAAGAATAGGGTATCCCAATACCCAATCCTAACCCTATCTAATTTCAACAAAGTGTTTTTCATGGAGATAGATGCAAGAAATTTGGCAATAGGTGTTGGTCTAAGCCAAGAAGGTAAGGTTGTGGCAGTCTTTTCTAAAAAAATAAATGATGCAAAGAAAAAAAACTCTACTTATGATTTGGAGTTATATGCCATGATCCAAGCACTTAAAAAATGGAGGCATTACTTGCTTCCAAAGGATTTTATAGTTTTCACTGATAACCATACATTGAGTTTCTTAAATACTCAGGAAAAACTAGGGGTTAGACATATAAAATGGATGGAACAATTGCAGGCCTACACATTCAACATAAAACACAAAAAGGGACTAGCCAACAAGGTGGTTGATGCACTTAGTAGAAGGGTTGGATTGATTGAAGAAGTTCAACTTCAAAGCGTGGGCATTGACTCACTCAAACACCTATATGTAGGGGATCTAGATTTTGGAGAAGCCTTTGAGGTGTGCACCAATCTAACAAGCAAGTATCACACTATTTTTTGTGACGTTTTGATCCAAAATAATCTTTTGTTTAAATTTATGCATCCCTAAGTGTTCCATGAGAACAAATATAATCAAAGAAAATCATTGTCATGGCATGGGAGGTCACTTTGGAATAGACAAGACAACAGACATGGTAAAGAGAAGTTACTTTTGGCCATAATTGGGTAAGGATTTCAGAAAATTTGTTGAATCATGTTCCATTTGTCAGCAAGCTAAAGGGCTATCCACTAACCAAGGCTTGTACCAACCTCTACCTATACTCACTATACCATGGGAGTCCATCTCCATGGATTTTTTAATGGGTCTACCAAGAAAAAAATAGGGGTATGATAGAATTTTTGTCATAGTTGAGAGGTTTAGAAAAATGGTGCATTTTGTTCATTGCAAAAACATAAATTATGCCTCACACATAGCACACCTATTCTTCAAAGAAGTGGTTAGAATCCATGGCCTAGCCCAAACAATAGTCTCAGACAGAGATGTAAAGTTTCAAGGACACTTTTCAAGAAACTAGGTATAAATCTGACCTATAGTTCAGCATGCCACCCATGAACAGATGGGAAAATAGAGGTGGTCAATAGGTCACTTGGCAATCTCCTAAGGTGCCTCACAAAATAGTGCACTCAAAGTTTAGATATGATTCTTCCCCAAGAAGAACTTTTTTTTAATGACTCTTTAAATAGGTGTACGGGCTAAACACCTTTCCAAACTGTCTATGGCCTACACCCCAAGGGTCCTCTAGATCTAGAAGAGTTACCTTCATATTTCATAGTGAGTGCACAAGGTGAAGACCTAGAAAAGATAATCACCAAAGTACAGGCAGAAGTAAAAGACACCTTGTAGCAGTCCACCATGAAATACAAAGCACAAGAAGATAAGAAAAGGAGAGAGATTCATTTCCAAATTGGAGATAAGGTATGGGCATATCTAAGGAAAGAGAGACTACCTAAGGGAAAATACTCAAAGCTACGCATGAAGAAAGTTGGGCCATGCACCATTCTCAATAAGATGGGTGAAAATGCTTATGAAATCTCTCTTCCTCCTACCTTATTGATCTCTCCTATATTGAATGTTTTAGATCTCACCCCTTACAAATGTGTTTCAGATGTAACAAATGTGTAGGGTCCACAAAACAAGGAAGATGGAGACTATGTAACAAATCTTCCACAAAGCAAACCAGTGGAGTCTGAAACAATTCTTGAGTCCAAGGTGCTGAAGCAAACAAGGAAACATAAGTATATACAATACCTGGTCAATTGGAAAGGACACCCTAATATTGATGCTACCTGGATGATAGAGAAGCAAATTAAACAACATGGCATCACTCTTGATCAGTTAACCTCAAGTGGGAACTTGAGTTCAAATCCTCATGGGGAGTATGGTGCAGGAGTACCCTTGAAAAACTAAACCTTTATTTGGAACTTATGTAATCCCTCAAGTCCCTAATAGTCCATAGGACATGTTGGTCATAAAGGTTTCATATTGGACACATCTTGTAAGACCTAGTCCCAAGATTGGCATTCATAAGCCCTTGGTCAACTATTGGTAAACTATGTCCCAAACCTTAGAAATAGGTAAATTTATTATATTTTCATGTTTTTATATGTTTTGGTCCATAAGGAATCATAACTTATAGGTTTAGACCAAGTTTGGTCACCTAGGTTGAAAATTGCAAAATATTGCAAAATTGCTAAAACGTTGTCAAGCAACTTTTAAGCAACTATTAGCAACTTTTGCCAGATATTGTAAAAACCATTCCCAAATGGCTAGTTGGTTTAAAAATTGGGTTTAACCATTGGGAATTCCTACATAATCCCTTACATGTGGGTGGTAGGATGATCTTTTTTGTAATTTTGGCATTCAAATCAATAAAAATCAACCATTTTCCTGCAAATTCGAGGAACAAACAATTGGTACGGAAAGGTAAAGAGTCTTGGGGATGAAAGTATAGCATATTAAGATATAAATATTAAGTAGCTTCCATTTTAATTTGGTTTCATTCCCTAGTTCTCTTTGCAATTAGATTTATAACATTTTTACTCCCACTTCCTGGTTTTAAGGCCCTGAATCAAGGTTTCATCAAAAATTGTGTCCATTTCTCGATTCCACTATGGGAATCTAAAGGTTATGTAGGTTTGGTTGTCAATATTTATGGAGGTGGATTTGTCCTAATTCCCTAGGTGTACATGTCCATGTGTTCACCAATATGCATTTGTGTATAGTCCACATAACTTTCCTTTGGGGTTTCACCAAGACCTCTAAATCAGTGTGTAAAGTCCTTATGTATGCCCTCACATGATCCAAGTGATATATTGGATTATTTTTGCATGGAAGTAGCACTTTTAGTGTAATTGGAGACCTAATTAGGCCTAAGTGCCTTGACAAATCTGTGTGTCATCCTGTCTTCTCTTCACTTCCAAGTTTTGGTGCTTAATTCTGATCCCTTAAGACATAAAGGGTGTTTGAATCTCTGATCTGTTGAGAGGGTTATGTGGATCTATTTGGTGGTGCAGGGCACCTCCTAAAACTCCTAAATTTTCTTTCTTTTGTGTTTTTAATAAGGTGCATCCATGAGATCACCCTTGTGTGTGTTTGTTTGTTTGGGTCTTTGATGTAAGGTGAAGGACCTATGGTGAGTTATAAACCTAGGTTCCTGAAACCATGGTTAGACCTTGTTTAGTTGTTGTTTTTGTGTGTCTAGTTAGATTTTATGTTTCTAAGTCCTTAGTTAGCTCCTAGTCATGTGTTGGACCTATCCCACACCTTGGGAGGTCGGTAAGGTTGGCTTTTGCCCAAATTAGCAACTTTGTCATTTATATATGGTACGGCCTGGTACAGATTCATTTGGAAGATCAAGTTGTAGAAATTTCAAATTCCTTGAGTCTACTAACCTTTCAAGTTTATTTGAGGTGTTTTTGTTAAGTTAGTGAAAAGTTATCGATTTTACATTCTTGATGTCAGAGAAACCAAGGCTCTACTGGGTCAGTCTCAAAGATGTGATCCTAGCAAGAGCTTTATCTAGCGGATCTCCTCAGCCACTTGGAAAATTCTAGCTAGGATCATGGTCTCTAGGAATCCCAAAGCTCAGGCTCTCACTCTTAGTCCTGCTATTTTTAAGATCAAGCCCTAGGCTAATTATCTCTATGTAATTAGCCTAGTCTGTTAGTACAGTCACATGCATGTGTAATATATGAGTTGGGTGATTGAACCAAACATGTTTCTAGAATAATTTAGGGAAGGGGAATCCATCCAGAGCTCTGCATTTCATCCATGAACCCACCTTATATCACTTTCCTAACAAACCAAGCCTAAAGTAGCTAATTAGATTTGTGTGTTTTGTGAGGGATTAGGGGTGTAGGAGTGGAGTGAGGTGTTCATGCTTTGGGAGGTTTACAAACTCCATAAATGGTGTCTAGAAACCCAATAATATCCTTTAGATCTCACTGTCATGAAAATTTAAGTTCCAAAAACCCACTAGTTATGGATACACGGAATCCTAGGGTATTTGGGGTTCGACTAACTTTGGGGCTTCAAGACAAAAAATAATGGTGGATTCTTGGTCCCTAAGGTCTGTTAAGAGTCTTAAATTTATTAGGATAGATTTTTGAATTCACTGGTGAATTTTTACACCTTATTGTGTGGTTTAGGGAAAGTGTCCCTAAAGGAAGAATTGCTTTGTTCCATAGCTTGATTTGGAGAACCAAGAGAGAACAAGGGAAACCTATTGAACCCTTGGACAAGTTAGGAGACATCCTAAGAAGACATGTGTGGAGTGAGATTGATCAAAGTTGGGGTTTGAAGAGGCATCAAAGAGCTAGGGCCCATTAAGGTCTTTTTGCAGTGCTCTCTGCATCATATGGTATCAGAGCCTGACAAGATGTTGGAAGGAATGAAGAATGGTGGAGAGAATAGAAAGTTCTCTAGAAGAGGAAGTCCCCACTAGAATCACTAATGCGGAATTGGAAAAAATTGTTAGAGAACAAGTAGCCAAGAACAAGAGGATGGAAGAGGAGATAAAGAAGTTGAAAGATCTCCAAATGGAGAAGGAGGAAGGAGAAGAAGAAGAGGAAGAAGAAGAGGAAGAGCAAGAGAAAGATGAGACAAAGAACATACCTATAGACCAATTACAACTTCTTGAAGCTCTTGAAATAGTTGGAAGAAGGGATCAGAAATCAGACATGCCCATGTTTTGTGGGAAAATGGATCCTAAAGAATACATGGATTGGGTGGAAGCTTTGGAGAACTACTTTAAGTATGACAACATCTCTGAGAATCAAAAGGTTAAGGTTGCAAAATCCAGAATGAGAGGTCCTACCTTGAGTTGGTTGAAATTTCTACAAAATTAAAGAGTGGAGGAAGGACGAAATCCTATCTCAACATGGAAGAAGATGTTGGTTGAAGTCAAGAAGCAGGTTGTACCTGAAGACTACGAGATCACCCTCTATAAGAAGCTACAAAATCTTAGGTAGAAGGACCTTGATGTGAGTGGGTACACTGAGGAATTTCACAGAATGACCTTGAAGGATAGAGTTCCTAAGAGTGAGAAGCACATGCTTGCAAGGTACATCAATGGACTGAAATACAGTATCAAAGATGAAATGAGTTTGTTCAACCCTGATTAGTACACAAATGCTTCCAAATGGTACTAAAAATTGAAGAAAAGAAGAAGAGAAGGGGAGAACAAAACAATAGAGGAAGAGGGAATAACTTCAGGGGTAGAGGTAGATTCAATGGCAAAGGACCATTTCAAAGAAGTCAAGGGGAGTTTAGTAACCATGAGTTAGAAGGAGAGCACAATAATAGAAACAATTTCAAAGGAAGGAGGTCAAACAATAGGGGAAGATTTGGTGGAAGAGGACCTAGTTTATTTATAGGGAAGTGTATTACATGTAATCAAGTTGGACACTAGTACTTCAGATGTCCTGAAAAGAGTGGCACCAATAGACAAGGAGGGGACATAAGAATACAACTTACTCAAGAGGATGATAACCAAAGTGTATCCTCCTATCACTTTGCAACTTCAAGACTTGAAAATCCAGAGCAAGGAGAATGTTTCATGATGAAAAGGACACTCCTAAGAGTACCTATAGATGATATTGCATCTAGTAAGTTAGTCACTAAGCTTAAGTTGCATGTTATTCCTCAGCCCTTCCCTTATAAGGCTTCTTGGTTGACAAAAGAAAATCAAACCATTATCAATGAGCAATTTTGGGTAGACTTCAAGATAGGGGATGATAGAGATAGGGTTCTATGTGATATTAAAGAGATGGATGCATGTCATCTATTATAAGGGAGGCCTTGGTAATATGATGTAGATGCTAAGCATGATGGAAAATCCAATGTTTATACTATAACTAAGGATGGTGTTGAATATGTAATGAACCCACTCCCTGACTATGAGAAAGAAAAGAATGCTACTAGTACTGTCTTACACATAGGAGAAAGGGAATTCATGAAAGTACTAAAGGAGAAGGATACACCATGTTATTCCCTAGTAGTGAGGCCCAATAAGACACCTTTGAAGGAGTCCAAAGTCCAAGTCCCCACTAGGGATGTAGGTCCCAAAGAAGTGAAGGCACTGTTAGACCAGTATAAAGGTATCATTGCTAAGAACACACCAGAGTCTTTGCCACCTGAGAGGGAAGTAAGTCACTATATAGAATTCATACTAGGGGCCACTCTTCCTAATAAAGCAGCATATAAGATGACCCCTGAACATAATCAAGAGATAACAAGATAGATTGGAGAATTATTGTCAAAAGGTCTCATTAGGAAGAGTGCAAGTCCTTGTGTTGTCCCAGCAGTCATAGCACCCAAGAAAGAAGGAACATGGAGGTTATCTATAGATTCTAGGGCTATCAATAGGATAACCATCAGATATAGGTTTCCTATGCCTAGAATAGAGGATTTGATGGACTGTTTGGGGGGTGCAAGTTACTATTCCAAGATAGATCTCAAAAGTGGCTACCATCAAAAAAAAATCAGAGAGGGAGATGAATGGAAGATAGAATTTAAGAATAAAGAAGGCTTTTATGAGTGGCTTGTGATTCCTTTTGGCCTTTCCAATGCTCCTAGCATCTTTATGAGATTGATGAATGAAGTATTGAAACCTTTTCTTAACAAATTTGTTGTTGTATACCTTGATGACATTTTGATCTTTAGCAAGAGCAGGGAAGAACATCTCAAGAATTTGGACATGGTGATGAGGAAACTTCATGAGGAGAAGTTGAAAATAAATATAGATAAGTGTGTATTTCTTCAAGAAGAACTTGTGTTCTTAGGCTTTGTGATCTCAAAAGACTGTCTCAAGATGGATCTTACCAAAGTTGAAGCCATCCTCAATCGGCCACCTCCTACTACTCCATCAGAGGTAAAGAGTTTTCATGGCTTATCTAGTTTTTATAGAAAATTCATCATAAATTTTAGTGGCATATGTGCTCCCATCATTAACACCATTAAGGGTGGAAGAAAATGCATATTTTCATGCACTAATGAAGCTAATGATTCCTTTGAGTTACTAAAGAAAAAGATTACAGAGCAGCCTATCCTAGTCCTACCAGACTTTCACAAGGTATTCATAGTTGAATGTGATGCAAGCAATAAAGCTATTTGAGGATTCTTGAGCCAAGAAGGGAGGCCAGTTGCTTTTTTCAGTGAGAAGCTCAATGAAGCCAAGAAAAAATACTCCACTTATGATCTTGAAATATATGAAATTGTTCAATAACTTAGGAAATGGAAAAATTATTTATTTCCCAAGGAGTTTGTTGTTTTTACTAATAATCATGCACTTAGTTTTCTAAACAAGAAGGAGAAACTTAATCACAGACAGATACCATACTGATTTCTCTGAGTTTATTGTGCAAGATGGTCTTCTTTTCAAAGGGATTTATTTATGTGTCCCAAAGGGATCTACGAGGGAGACCATTATCAAAGAGAAGCATTGTGGAAGCCTAGCTGGCCACTTTGGAGTAGACAAAAATTTGGAGCTGGTTAGAAGGTTCTACCATTGGCCAAAATTGCAGATAGATGTTAGGAATTTTGTGGAGAGTTGTTTAGTTTACCAACAAGCCAAAGGAAAAACCTCCAATGCTAGATTGTACACTCCTTTACCCATCCCTCCCAAACCATGGGATTCAATGAGTATGGACTTTGTCCTAGGTCTTTCAAAGACCAAGTCTGGATTTGATAGCATTATGTTTTTGTTGATAGATTTTCAAAAATGGAACACTTTATCCCTTGTAGGACAACTCATGATGCATCTCACATAGCAGGGTTGTTCTTTAGAGAGGTTGTAAGACTCCATGGAATCCCATTGTCCATCATATCAGATAGGGACCCTAAGTTCTTAGGTCACTTTTGGAGGATATTATGGAGGAAACCAAGAACACATATTTCTCTGTCATCTGCATATCATCCACAGTCTAATGGTCAAACAGAAGTCATCAATAGATCCCTTGGAAACCTTCTAAGATACCTCACATAGGAACATGGAGCCACTTGGGATACCATTATAGCACAAACAGAGTTCTCATTCAATGATTCAGTAAATCAGAGCACTGGTTTAACTCCATTCCAGATTGTCTATGGCACTCACCCTAGAGGAACATTGGAACTCAGGGATATCAAAGAAATGGACAAAATAAGTGCACTAGCTGAAGAATTTGCTGAGGTAATGAAGAATATACATGATCAGGTGCAGACCAAGTTGAAGCATACCACTGAGAAATATAAAGCCCATCCTGACAAGAAGAGGAGAGATCTACAATTCAAGGTGGGAGACTTAGTGATGATCCACCTCAAGAAGGAGAGACTACCTAAAGATAAATACACAAAGCTTATGATGAAAAAGCTTGGCCCTTTCAAGTTTTTGAAGAAATGTGGTAACAATGCCTTTAGAATTGATCTACCATCTCACATTGGATTATCACCCATTTGCAATGTTGTAGAAATCTATGCTTATAAAGGAGAAGATAGTTCTACTGATATTGTAGGTACTCTAGAACCTCCTATACTCCAACCACTCAAGGACATGCCACAATAAAATCCTCACAAGATTGAAAGCATCCTAGACAAGAGAGTGAAAAATAAAACTAGGAGAGGCACTTACTATGAATACTTAGCCAAATGGAAACACAAACCAGCTGAAGATGCTACTTGGATGAACCCTGAAGACATTCTGAAGATAGCTTATCCACTTGAAGAATTCACAATGCAAGAGACTTGAGTTCTTTTTATCATCAGGATTATGGTGCAGGTTACCTCTTGAAACAC
Organism: Thuja plicata; assembly: GCA_018584345.1. Taxonomy (NCBI): domain Eukaryota; kingdom Viridiplantae; phylum Streptophyta; class Pinopsida; order Cupressales; family Cupressaceae; genus Thuja; species Thuja plicata. The sequence continues at coordinate 70,048 of MU223325.1, forward strand.
CTAAATTTTCTTTCTTTTGTGTTTTTAATAAGGTCCATCCATGAGATCACCCTTGTGTGTGTTTTTTTGTTTGGGTCTTTGATGTAAGGTGAAGGACCTATGGTGAGTTATAAACCTAGGTTCCTGAAACCATGGTTAGACCTTGTTTAGTTGTTGTTTTTGTGTGTGTAGTTAGATTTTATGTTTCTAAGGCCTTACCTAAGTCCTAGTCATGTGTTGGACTTCTCCCACACCTTGGGAGGTTGTTAAGGTTGGATTTTTCCCAAATTAGCAAATTTGTCACTTATTACCAAAAAGTTGTCTTTTTGCAAAATGTTACATGAGCGACTTTTGTAAAATGTTGCTCAGTATATGAAAAATTCTTTGTAACCGAACTCACCCACCTTCTAAAGCTTCTAAAATTCTTGGAGGATGCTATTATGTGAGGGGATAGCTTCCATGAAGATGAGATCACAGAGTGTACGAAGTTTGATGTTTGAGCAAGGAAATAGAAGAGTGTTTTGAGTCATTTCTATATGGTACGGCCTGGTACAAATTCATTTCAAAGATCAAGTTGTATAAATTAGTAATGCCTTGAGTCTACTAACCTTTCCAGTTGATTTGAGGTGTTTTTGTTAAGTTAGTGAAAAGTTATCGATTTTACATTCTTGCTGTCTGAGAAACCAAGGCTCTACTGGGTCAGTCTCAAAGATGTGATCCTAGTAAGAAATTTATCCAATGGATCTCCTCAGCCAATTGTAAAATTATAGATAGGATCATGGTCTCTAGGAATCCAAAAGATTAGGCTCTCACTCTTAGTCCTTCAATTTTGAAGATCAAGCCCTAGGTTAATTATCTCTATGTAATTAGCCTAGTATGTTAGTACAGTCACATGCATGTGAAATATATGAGTTGGGAGATCAAACCAAAGGTGTTTATAGACTAATTTTGGGTAGGGGAATCCATCCAAATCTCTGAATTTCATCCATGAACCCACCTTCTATCACTTGCCTAAATAACCAAGCCTAAACTAGCTAATTAGGTCTATGTGTTTTGTGAGGGATTAGCGGTGCAGGAGTGGAGTGAGGTGTTCATGTTTGGGAGGTTTAAAAAATCCATAAATGGTGTCTAGAAACCCAATTAGATCCTTTAGATCCCACTGTCACAAAAATTTAAGTCCCAAAAACCCATTGGTTAGGGCTACAAGGAATCCTAGGGTATTTGGGGTTTGACTAACTTTGGGTCTTCAAGACAAAAATAATGGTGGATTCTTGGTCCCTAAGGTCTGTTAAGAGTATTAAATCTCTTAGGATAGAGTTTTGAATTCACTGGTGAATTTTTACACCTTATTGTGTGGTTTAGGGAAAGTGTCCCTAAAGGAGGAATTTCTTTGTTCCATAGCTTGATTTGGAGAACCAAGAGAGAACAAGGGAAACCTATTGAACCCTTGGACAAGTCAGGATACATCCTAAGAAGACTTTTGTGGAGTGAGATTGATAAAATTTGGGGTTTGAAGAGGTATCAAAGAGCTAGGGCCCATTAAGGTCTTCTTGTTGTGCTCTTTGCATCATTTTGTGTTAAGTCAAAAATCCTACTAGAAAAGGCTATAATCCTAGTAGTGAGTTATCAAAGTAACTATGCCCAAAGTGTTGCAAATGTTGAGTAGAACTAGGGGATATTTGTCTTAGGGACCTAAATAGGCCAAGTCCATGAATGTGGACCACCCCTGGTCCATGGAGTTATTCTTTGGGGGAATTTGAGTAATTCTAGTGTATGTGCCTAGCAGCCAACTATTAAAAGTTAGCAGCCAACTATTAAAAGTTGGTGTTGAAGACTTGCTTGAACCTACTGATTAGGTTTTCCTACTTGGGATAGGTTGTGATAAGATATATACAAGTCATTTATGCACTTGTGATAAGTGTAGAGTCACTTTACCTCTTGGTACTTGAATATTTGAAGGACAACCAGTCCTTTGGGACTTCTGACTGCCCACTTTGCATCACTTATGCATCACATAATAATCCTTTGTAAAATGAATCATGTTCATCCCATAAATATTCTCCATCACATACTCTAGCTCTCCCAAGAAACCCTTCTTAGACAATTTCCTACGTAGAGCACATACCATTTCATTCGATTCGCCAAAATCTACTAGGACTACAAAAAATAAAGTGGTGATATAAGTGTTCACCATGTATTAATGCTCCACCAAAAGGAAATCCTTGCCTAGTATCCTCTACACTACATGTATTAATGTCCCATGAACATAAATCGAGACCTTTTTCAACTTCTTCTTTGAAACAGCCCCCAAAAATGACATTTTCCACTTTTTGAAAGCAAGCCTAGTCAACGTATCCATACTACGCCACCTCAATGTTTAAATGTCACAAATAGAGAGGAAAGGGAAGTGATTATTTTCACCCATGTCATGACATATGTCACAGTAATTAATGTCTTGCTTTTTAAAGTTGACAAATTTGATGATCACCAAAATGCAGAAAGTTAATGCAAGAAATTAAATCAGTTAATGTATTGTATTGTCATTGATGTCAACTTGATATACTTTGATTGGTCATATCCATATTGTCAAAGACTTCAAAGAACCAAAATAAATAAAGGTTATGTTATCAGTAATGCATAAAATTTTAGTATACACCAATTGATAACAAATACTAATGGACAGTGCACACCGATGGATAGAGAACCCTGAGAAGAGTCACAGTGTAAATCGAGAAAGATACCCAAGCAAGCATTACTGAGTAGAACCAAAGTGATACCCAAGTGGAACTAAAAGTCACAGTGTTTCTTGATAGAAAGAAAACCCCTATGAACAAACAACCCCGATGGACAGAGATGCCCGAGGACAACTGAAGTCAAGACTGAGAAAACAAGGAGTTTAACACTAATCAGAACTAAAGTTTAGAAATGAAAAAAGACTTAGTTGGCAGGAGCTAATTATAGAGTTAACTGTTTGATTACATTGTTTTTATCGACCGGTTAAAAGCTAGAGATGACCTAGAGATTTAAATCTATTTTTATTCCAGTTTTCAAGAAGAAATCTATAGATAAAACTAAAGCATGCTTTAAAGCAAGAATGGTGAGATTTGCGGATCATGTCAAGACCAAGAAAGACAAGGACGTAGAAATGGTGAAATTATGTCTATAAAAGAGACAAGTTAATTCATAACAAATGGGGAAAAAGAATAAGAGGATGTTGAAGACAATTCTGGTGAAGAAAGAAGTCTTCATACAGATCTAATCATACAAGCTAAAGAGCATAGCTAAATTTTTCTGCAGACACTGAGCAACAAAGAAGAAACAACATTCACCGTGAAAAAAGAAGTGGACCAAAGGAACATAAGAGAAACATTGATCAGAAAGGTATAATGAGTTTACAATAGATCTAAACATCTACAAAGTTTAGTTTTATTTATGAAAAAATCATATACTATTTCAGTTTAACCACTGGATCAGAAAGTCTCTTAATCGAGCAGGATGTAACCATCATTTATATACTAAGATACATCCCAAGGAGTATCAAAAGGTTTTTCATGTTGACAAGCATAGTGAATGCAAAGGTCAAGTGATTAACTTCTAGTGATAAATCCTCTAACAAGGTCACACTTAATATTGTGTTTGTAACCTCTAATAGGGTTGGGTCTTCACCGAGCTCACTTCAGAAGAGTGAAAATTTTGGGTTACTAGTCCCAAGTGGTTTTTCCCTTAACAGGGTTTCCAAGTTAAAAATTCATGTGTCAAATGTGTATATGGTTCATTGCTTTAATGTTTTTCTTTACACATTACTAAAACAAGATTGATCGGGAAACACTAAGTCATTTACTGTATTTTGGTAAAGGCTAAGACTGCTATTCGGTAAAGCTTAAGAATAAGGATTAACAGTGAGCTCCGAGCAGTAGTTATTTGATAAGATTGTTTAAAGGCATTCATCTTGTAGGACTAAAGATAACTATTATATTTGAGATATAAAGTTTTGGTTGGTTGATTGGATTAATTTTTGAGGCCACTGATTCACCACCCCCCTCTCATTTATTCTAACAATTGGTATCATAGCTTTTTTTGGCTAGTAGGAAGGTTTCAAGACCTAAGATAAAGATCACAAGATGAGAAAGAGGGATGTACCTAAGTTGAAAAAGGACAACTTTGCATCATGGCAAAGCGGGATAAGACTCCACCTATCAGGTATTAGAAATGATGTTACTCAATACTTGGATACTGAATATGTGTTTCCTACTAGACCTCATACACTTTATCAATTGAGAGAAAATCATGAACAAAATTCTATGATGATAGAACTTGCTTCCTCCCTCTCTAATTCTGAATTTGAAGATGTCAAATCATGCACCATGGCAAAGAAAATGTGGGACAAATTGAACCTATTACATGGAGGAGATACAAATGTTCTAAGAGCTAAGGCAGAAAGCCTAAGAGGAAAATTTGATGACCTGAGAATGGAAGAAGGAGAAAACATCATTTAGTATAGTCGCAGAATCAAAGAGGTTGTAAATGCTATCTGAGGAGTAGGAGGGGTACTTGAAGAATAAATAGTGGTAAGTAAAATTATCATAGCCTTATTGCCTATTTATGCTATTAGAGTATATGCTGTACAAGAAATGAGACCAGTAGCAAATAATAATGTTACTCTAGATAGTCTGATTGGTAGAATTATTTCATTTGACATGAATAACTTTGACAACATTTTCTTACCATCTATTGAGTCTACATTCAAATCGTCTTTGAAAATAAGTAAATCAAGTCATAAACACACTATGAGAAATGATAGTGAAAGTGATAGTGATGATCAAGAACTTGATGAGATTGAAGCACTAATGGCTAGAATATTGTAGAGAGGCAAAGGTAGATAAAAAGGTAAACTACCACTTTTATGTTTTAATTGTAAAGAGATTGGACACTTTGCTGCTAGATGTCCTAACAAAAGAAAAGATGATAGAAGTTATGACAGAAATTATGAAAAGAAGTTTGACAGAGGTGATGACAGAAAATACTGAAGCAACTAACAATCTGATCGAAGAGATAACTGAGACTACAAGGACATAGGAAAGAAATCTTGTTGCCTGGATGAGAAAAAAGATGGAAATACTAACACTGAATCTGATGAAGATATTGAGGTGGTAATTGTTGCCATGAAGGATGATTTAGATGAAGAGGAAAGGTATGTTGAGACTACACTCATATCTAAGGTTAGTACAAATGGTGTCTAGATTATTGATAGTGGTTGTTGTTGGGATTAATGGGAAGTAGTACTGAGAGGGGAGGGGTGAATCGGTACCTCTAAAACTTTTAACTCTTTTCACCTTTGATCATTAGTAATCATTATTTACTATATTACTGACCATATCTGTTGTTCTTTCTTATGCATGTAGTATTAATTAATAATATTTATTTGTTTTCAACATTCATATAAACATTCATGAAAGTAATAAACACATAACACAAGATATGATATTGCAGAAAACTCCTGTTAGGAAGTAAAAACTGCAGTGGGAATGGCACCCACAAAAATTCACTATCTGCAGAATTGAAGGGAGTCAGTAAAGGCTTACAATTGATCACTTATGATGATCTATCCTATTAGGAGTATTAAAGTGGAGACCTGTTAAGATCTACTCTGTTAAGAGCTTTAGAAACACTGATTTAAGTGTGCACTCAGTTAAGAGATTTACAATAGGATTGTTAGGTCCACCTTTCTTGAAAGGATTTCTTAAGTGTACTACACTTGTTAGAATGAGTACATATGTTTGACCTAACTATCTGAAATCTACAATTGCTGATCACAAATCCATTAAAGCTCTCATCATAAGAATATCACCTACAGTAATTGATTAATACCTTTCTCTGCTCGTTGGTAGCCTGTGTCCGTGTTCTTGAAACTGATTTGATCCTTTTCAGTCCTTGTGCATGAAATCTCTTGTCTTGACCTTAGATGCTTTTAGTTTCTACAATCATCATCAAAAAAAAAATGTTCACGATAGATTGAGAATCTATTTATACAAGTATTTGACCTATTCTAGAATTACACATTACAAAGTTAACTCTAGATCCAAGGTATACAACTTGACATTGATCTTTAGTTTTCATGTTTTAAAACAGTTAAACTGATTAAAACAATATTAATTACATTGCTTCCTCCACACACAATGGATTTAAAACAAATAAAGAAGCTAAATATACAACTTTAGTGTTTTATCTAACGTAGAAAGTTAGATCCACTTTTTGCAAGATGTGACTGACTGTCAGTTCTTGGTCATCAGGTTGAACAAAAATTCTGTTAGTATTCCTTTGTTGAATTGATCATCGAGTTCCCTTCATCTTTTGGGTTCCTCTCTTTTCTATTTCATCGGGTTTCACTGTTTTTACTCGTCGGGTTCCTTTATCCTTTTTTTCATCGGGTAACATTGAATAGTGTTTGTTAGGATGCTTTGTACTTGGCAGTATCGGGTAACCTTGGCATCGGGTAGTGTTGTCCCCTGTTTGTTGGTGTAGTGTAAACCAATGGATTAGATCATGTTTTTCCTTGTATATACTAATGGAAAAATATAATGCCTTCAGTTGTACTCGCCACATGACTGGAGATAATGAAAATTTTCAAACTTTTGAATATTATAATGATGGATCGGTAAGAATGGGTAATAACACACCTTGTCCGGTTAAAGGTAAAGGAACCATAATGTTGAATAATCTGATCAAATGTGAGAATGCATATTGGGTGAAAGGACTTAACTATAACTTATTGAGTATTTCACAACTGAATAACAGAGGTCACCGAGTTGCATTTGAGAACAAAAAGGAAAATATCTTTAGTGAATCAGGAAGGTTGATCGGAATTGGTGAATAGACAAAAGGTAACCTATTCTATCTTGATGATATTAACACCACTTGTTTAATGACTAGAAACGAAGACATATGGTTGTGGCATTAAATTTTAAGTCATGTGAATTTTGACAACATGATTAGGATAAGCAATAAAAGGAAAGTAAGAGGCCTACCAGGCATGTCAAAGCCCAACCATGTCATGTGCAAGAATTGTTAGAAAAGGTAAATTGACAAAGTCTAGTTTCAAGAGAAAAATCTACACATCTAATGCTATTATAGAATTATTCCATACTGATCTATGTGGACCAATGAGAACAAAGAGCTACTATGGTGATATATACTTCATTGTCTTTGTTGATGATTATTCTAGAATAATGATTGCTATGTTTTTAAAAGAAAAATCAGAAGCATTCAAGATGTTTAAATGGTATAAATCTATAGTGGAAAAACAAAGTGGAAAGGAACTAAAATTTCTAAGATCAGATAGAGGAGTGGAATTTTTTTCTCATGAATTCACTAACTTTTGTAATGAGCATGGAATTCAAAGACAAGTTTCTGCACCGAGAACACCACAACAAAATGGGATTGTTGAAACAAGAAACAAATCAATTGTTGATTGT
>MU223325.1:77548-103053 GCA_018584345.1 Thuja plicata
TTTTTTTCTCATGAATTCACTAACTTTTGTAATGAGCATGGAATTCAAAGACAAGTTTCTGCACCGAGAACACCACAACAAAATGGGATTGTTGAAACAAGAAACAAATCAATTGTTGATTGTGCCAGAACACTGATGATTGAGAAAGGCATCACACAAATATTTTGGAGAGAAGCTGTCAGTACTATTGTCTACACATTGAATAGAGTTTAATTGAATAAATACACCAATACGAAACCTTCTGAGCTATGGTATGGATACACACCCAATGTAAGTTACTTCAGAATTTTTGGTAGTCAATGTTATATCTTGAAAGAATGTTATATCTTGAAAGATGATAGAATTGGGAAGCTTGACTCCAAAGGTGAAGAAGGAATATTTCTAGGGTATTCTACCAAGAGAAAGGCTTATAAATGTCTTAACAAATCCTCTAAAAAAATCATTGAAAGTGCAAATGTGAAAGTAGATGAATTTGCTGAGAAAAATGATGAGGAAAGCATAAAGGAACCAAAAGACTACAATAGGTTTATCTATAGTGAAGCATGTGACATTCATCCCAAGACAACAGTGTATCACTAAAGAGCGATAAAATAATGCACCCGAGCATCAGGGTGCAAACACTGAAAATGAAGAAATTGCTCACAATGATATACAAAGTGATGGAGATTAGAATGAAGATCAAGATGATGATCAGAATGATAAACAAATAGGTGAACTGATAGTTTCCAAGTATGTTAGAAGACACCATCCACAGAAGAAAATCATAGGAGACAAAAAGGATGGAATGAGAACAAGAAGTAAGTCACTGAATACTAGATTTTTAATTTGTGATTTTGAGCCTAAATCTGTTAATACTGCACTTGAGAATGAAGACTGGGTCAGTGCTATGAGAAGAACAAAACATGGACACTAGTACCAAGACCAGATGACAAAAATGTCATCGGTACAAAATGGATATTCAAAAAGAAGATGAATGAGAATGGAAAATTTACTGTATCTCTAAGTTCTATTGATGATTAGTGACCAACACTTAGTCATTCACTTAGGAAGTTTTAGTTGGTTATCACTGTTGCCGAGCTAAAACTATGCAAGGCTGAGAAACATTGCCAAGAAGTTTTTTAGTTTGCCTAGTTACATTGCCGAGCCGAGTTACATTGTCGAGTTGAGTAAGACATAGAGATGTTAAATGTCGAGTGATAGATAAGTCAAGTGCCGAGCAGAACAGTTTTTTTTATACATGTTTGGAATGATACAAACTTTGAGGATAAGTGATCTGGCTGACTTGTATAAACATTTTGGGCCAACTAATGTATGCATTTAATATTCCTCTACGGAGTTAGTTATGCATTTAGTTGTTTTATCCTATGCATGACTCATTGTAAAACATTAATTGTAATACCATCAAGGTATGGTTATTAGATATTGATCGTTGATCTAGATCTCACTATTAGATCTGAATAGGTATATTAGATTGCTTCTAAACCCTATTTTGTGTGTGTGAGGAGATAGCAGAGGAATTGTCTAGTGACTGCATTTTGAAGTGAAATGCACAGAGGGTTATTTTGTTAAGAAGTAGAGATCAAGCAGAGTAATAACACAGTGAACAATAGAGTAAAGTTATATCAGATTGTGAGATCATAGAAGGTACTAGAAAGAGGAGATCCGTCATCAGCATTAGAGTACATAATGAAGGATCAATACTTGAGACATTATAATCATTGTATTAGGTGAAAATCTCTTAACAGATTGGTTCTAGCAGACCTTTCTTAAATCTCCTAAGAGAGTGCTTACTTCATTGTAAGTTTTAAATCCTTTCACAGGGTAGATTGTAATGATCTTAAGGTCTTGATAGGGTAGACCTTTCATAGGGTAGATTACATTTTATAATCAAACATTTGTAACCTTAACAGGTACACTTTATTACTGCAATAGTGGAGAATTTTGTGGGTGTCATCCCCACCCCAGTTTTACCTATTTGGGTTTCTAGGTTACCAAGTTATTGTGTTATGTGTTATTTATTTCATGGTGTGGATGCTATCTGAGATTACATTAGATTCATTTATGTATGAATGTGGATCAGCTTGTTTTAAGTGTTTAATTTTTAAGAACTGATTCACCCCCCCTCTCAATATCTTTCTTTCCCATTATTGTATTTCCAACAATTGGTATCAAAGCTTAGTTCTCTAAAAAGGTCATAATCAACTTGAGAATACAGATCTTGAGATGGAGATCTACAAGATGGGTAAATTCATTAAGAATCAAAAGATTGATATTCAGCTAGCACTACAACAGCTTGAGACTGCTAGACAAGAATTAAAGAAGTCCTTGATTGCAAGGAAAGATTTGGCCAAACAAATGAATGACACTCATTATCAGGAAGAGGACACCACAAATCTCTTTCAGAATGGAGATTCTACTAAGAGAAATGTAGCAATAGTAGATCTACTAGAAAATAATAGTGCACTATGTGAAGAAGTAAAAAACTTGAAAAAGGAACAAGAAACCCAATCAATAAGAATGTGTGAAGTTGTTGAATAGAAAAAGAAAGCCAAGGATGACAAGGATATGATAGAAGAAGACAAGAGAATGATGACTACCAGACTTGATGAAAGAATACATGATGTGCAAACAATGACAGTCAATCAAGTAGACATGGAAAATCAACTACTAGTGAATTAGGAGGTTAGCAAGAAAGACTTGGAGATTGTAAATCTTAGATCTGAGAATAGTCAAATGAAAGATGAATTGAGATCTGAGAAAGAGCTTAAAAATAGAGTGAATGATCTGAGTACAACTATGAGCTACTTTGAACAACTGGTGGAAGCATCAAGAAGACCTAAAGATTCTTCTGGATTAGGTCACACTAAACAACATACAACCACTGAAGATGGAGAATCATCTAAGACAGGTGAAAGAAGGCATGCAAAGCCGAGAAAAAACAAACCTATTTGTCACCACTGTGGAAAAATAGGCCATACAACAAACATTTTCCGAAGCAAGAATGGTAAGTCCAATCCAAAAACTAACTTTAATGGTTATTACTTTAACTGTAATAAGTTTGGATATCAAGCACGTGAATGTAAGACAAAGGAAAGAAAAACACCTAGACTCAATGGTAATTTCTATAACTGTCAAAAATATGGTCATAGAGCACAATATTGTAGATCTAAAGGTAAAAAACAATGGATATCTAAGGTACAAGAGAAATCACCAAGAAAAGGCAATACTTACAATTGGGATTACAATACATGGCATAGTTTTCATTACTGTGGTGAGTATGGACATGTTCTAGAAAACTGCATAAGGACACATTTTAGAGGTAATTCTAAAAGTTTGATGAATGGAAGCCTAGTTTGTCACAGTTGTCTAAAAATTGGACATACAAGGAAAGATTGCAAGACTAGAGTACCAGGTCCTATTGTTGAACAAATTAGAGCACAGATGAACAAGACATGGGTTCAGAAGTCTAAACCATACAACAGTGAAGCTAATGAAGCCGACGTCACCCAATCCAATGGATCAAGTGATCACATCATCTCCAACTAAGAAAATGAGGTATGTAAGGAATTGTATTTAAAATTCTTTTCTTACATCAGTTCCTAACATAAAATGTACAAAAGTCCATATTTGCATATGTTAAGATGCACCAGGACATATTTTGAAGACAAAATGCCGAGATGAGAAAAATGCACTATAGGTGCCGAGCATTAGTCATGGACACTAAAGCTGAGTTCTTTAGTGAGTGCCAAGTTTTGTTGGTCGAGTAAAATTTTGTGAAGGCTGAGTGTAGTAAGCCGAGTGGGATGCAAGTTGTGTTAAATCCAAGGACAACTGGCTTGCACTAACTCAATGGGTAGAACATTCCATGCTTACCTACCTTGACCTTCCAAAGCTTATAAAGGATGAACAGTCGACACCTCATTTTTACTTTGTAATTTTTACTGTTTACAGAGCGATTGAAGTGATTTGTAGAATTGATCTTAACTGAGTTTAGCATCAAATATTTAATTAGCATGCCGTCGGTAATCCTAAGGTGAATAGTGAATAGTGTGAAGAGCTACTTGCCGAGGTACTCTATTTTTCATCTCTCAAACCCTAATTTCAAAATTATGGTTGCAAGTTCTTCCGCACTAGCTAAGAATATGGAGGCAAAAACTGAACAAATTTAGTTAATACAGAGTGATGAATGTGATGTTAGAATAATTTAGAGATAACTGAGAGGAGGGGTGAATCAGTTATCAACAACTTTAAATCTTTCTTATACTTATTAATCCAGATTGAAACCAAGTAAATACACATTTAGATAACACATTATACAACACATCAATTAGTTATGGGGAAACCAAATGGTAAAAACCCCGGTGGGAATTAGTACCCACAAAGAACTATACTATTTATAGTAATCCATGTTAAAAGATTCTTCAACCTGTTAGGAGTTGTACAATACAATGCAGTAGTATAGTTGACCTGGTTAAGGGTCAGACCCTGTTAGGAGTCTTTTACATGTAACCCTGTTAGGGGTAGATGACTCACTATCCAAGGACTCATTGTCCAAGTGGTGAAGGCTACAATCTTCTGAATATTTGATACACACTGTATCAACAAGATGAACTATTGTATGTGACACTGCTGGTCTGATTAGTTCCTTTTATGCGTCGATGCTTTAATCTCTTGTAAAGAAATATAACAATCTAATCTATATTCTGAATGCTTCAACATAAACATCTATATTATCAACATATGATAAATATAGCTTTGCTGCATCAACACTTTGCTCTGCTTGTCAATCTCTGGCTTTCTCAACTTTTCTTACCACAAATGACCTTCTATAAATACATCTTCCCAGTATGAGATCATGGGACCTATTAGACAACTCTTCATAACATCCTTGTTGGCTCTACTAAGTGCACAAGCATAATTACAACCATGCAAGTCAATGCCGAACAGACGCGTCGCTTCACTAAGTTGGCTTCACCAATTTAATCATAACTATGCAATCTTCTAGAAATAAGTTCGGCGCATTTAGATTAATATCAACAACTCATAACTCATCATGAATATACACACACATATACAGAAGATACGCGCAACTTGATCAACACATTACATATGTCGACCTTAAACCGTTATTCCTCCAGAACTGTAACCGTCAATAATAGAATTACATATCTTTATTGAAACATCATATCTGAGTCTGCGTGTATGAACATAGCATAGTAAACATGTCAACAACATGTATCTATCCACATTGGTCTTCATGTCATCATATGGATAAGTACATATAGAAGTACTATTGTGTATTATATGTTGTCATCAATGACAAACATACAATCAATCAACTATTCAGAATCAAATCTCCAACAATCTCCCCCTTTGGCATTGATGGCAACATATGATAAAAACAACTTCTGTTCATTGTGTCTTCTTTCTTTTACAATCTTCTCAATATCCTCATCAACGATTCATCTACACTGCTGCAGTTACATAGACTATGTTTTATCTGTATACTCCCACAGAGTATAACCTCCTTGTATGTGTTCCTTGTTTTCTTTGTTTTTAGTATATACTCCCCCTTTGACATCAATGGAAAAGGGTGCCATGAACCATTATGCACAGGTACTACTCCAGAAGTAGAGTAGTCAACCATTCATCAGTCACATAGGACTGATGTTCTTGCTGCTTTCTTTAATCAAACTTAGGAGAGGGAATGACTCCCAACTTCTCCCTTAGATACTCAAAAGTATCTTTTGCTAAAGGCTTCATGAAAATGTCTGCTAGCTAATCTTTTGTTCTTACATAGTCCAATGTCACTTCCTTGTCTGCAACTTTTTCTCTCAGAAAATGGTAGTTGATCTCTATGTGTTTTGTCTTTTCATGCATCACAGGGTTCTTAGACATGTTAATAGTACTGGTATTATCACAATGAATAACAATAGGATAGTCAACCTGATTACCAAAGTCTTTAACCATCTGCTTGATCCAAACAATTATTGTATAGTTCAGTGTTGCTGCAACATATTCTGCTTCTACCGTTGACTGAGAAATACAATTTTGCTTCTTGCTTGTCCAAGATACCAACCTTTTTCCAAGAAATACTACTCCTCCTGAAGTGCTCTTTCTATCATCAATACAACCTACCCAATCTGCATCAGTATACACATGAAGTTGTGTATTCTCTAATTTAGGATACAATAAACCATAGTCTATAGTTCCCTTAAGATATCTAAATATCCTCTTGATTAGCATTAAGTGATTATGCTTGGGGTCAGCTGCAAATCTTCCAACAATGCCAACTACATTAGATATGTTAGGTCTTGATTGAGTTAGATAAATAAGCTTTCCAATCATAGATTTATACAATGTTTTAGCAACTGCTGTGGAGTCATCATCTTTTGAAATTTTACTTCCTGTGATCATAGGAGTGCATACTGGCTTGCAATCCTCCATCTTGAAGGTTTTCAATATTTCCTTGACATATTTTGACTAATTAATAAATAGTCCTTTATCTGTTAATTTTACATTCAATCCCAAAAAGTATTTTATAGGACCAATCATACTCATTTCAAATTCATTCTACATTTCTTTTGCAAATGCTTTACTGAGCTTTTCATTACCTCCAAAGATAATGTCATCAACAAATATGGCAACTAATAGTAATCCATCAGGTGTTTCTCTTGTGAACAAGTTGCAATCTACTGCTCCTTTCTTGATTCCAATCTTGGTGAGATAACCATCTAATCTTTCATACCATGATCTTGGGGTGTGTTTGAGTCCATAGAGTGCTTTCTTCAATCTGCATACCATGTCTGGTCTATCTGAAAGATTAAATCCTTCAGGCTATTCTATGTAGACTTCTTCTTTTAAGTCACCATTCAAAAAAGATGATGTGACATCCATTTGATAAAATTTAAAATCTTTTATTGTTGCATATGCCAAAAACAATTTTATGGCTTCCAATCTACTCACAGGGGCAAATGTATCAGTGTAGTCTATTCCTTCTTTTTGCGCATATCCTTTAAATACTAATCTTGCTTTGTTTCTTATTACTATACCTTCTTCATTCATTTTGTTTCTTTCACTTTGTTCCAATCACATTTTTATCACTTGGTCTAGGAACCAATTCCCATGTGCCATTTTTGATTATCTGATCTAGTTCTTCTTTCATTGGATTTTTCCAATTAGAATCATTACAAGCATCTTCAACACTTAAAGGTTCAATCTGTGAAAGTACCTCTTCAGCCACTGTTAGATTCTTTTCTTTTGATATGGTCAAAACACTGCTGCTCTGATCTCCAATGATATCATTTTTAGAGTGGTATCTGGATGTAAACTTAGGAACCTTAGGTGTGACTTCTTCTTCTATAATCTATTGTTCTTCATTGCTTGAATCAGGGTCATTGCATGAGACATCATTGCAATCAAACATTTCTTCAATAATAGTATCTTTACTGTTAGGTCTGGGTTCTTCTTCAATTAAAGGTGTATATTCATAGTACCTCTCTTGAATCATAAACTTCTCATCAATCTTAACATGTGTGCTTTCAATTATCTTCTCTAATCTTAAATTGAAACATATGTAAGCTTTATTTTTTGTAGAGTAACCAAGAAAAATACCTTCATCACTTCTAGCATCAAACTTGCCAACACTGTCATCTCTCTTGATGTAGCACTTGCTGCCAAATATTCTAAAATATTTTACTGTGGGTACATTACCAAACTAAAGTTCATAGGGTGTCTTGTCCACGCTTGGTCTTAATTGAGTTCTATTGATAGTATACACTGCTGTGTTCACTGCATTTCTCCAATAGGTGTGTGCCACTTTTCCTTCAATCATCATGGTGCGCTCTGTATCAAGTATAATCCTATTTCTCCTTTCTACAATTCTATTTTGCTGAGGTGTTCTAGGGGCACTCAACTGCCTTTTTATTCCATGTTCTTCACAGTAGTCATAAAACTTGTCAGAGGTGAATTCTCCTCCTCTATCTGATCTTAAACATTTCAGTTTTAGTCCAGATTCATTCTCAACCTTAGCTTTGAATATTTTTAACTTCTCAAAGGCTTCTGACTTCTCTTTTAAGAAAGCAACCCACATCATCCTAGAAAAATTATCAACAAACAAAATAAAGTACCTTTCACCATAGTATGATCTTGATTGAGTAGGACCGCATAAATCTGTATGCACTAAGTCCAACTTGTTTTCAACTAAGGTTTGTTTGTTTCTAAAGGAACTCCTTACATGATTACCCATAACACATTCCCTGCAAATTGTGTCAACTGGTCTTGCAATGCTTCGTAGGTCTCTAACTACCTTGACATTACTGATCTTTACTATATTATCAAAATTGATATGACAAAGTCTCTTGTGCCATAACCAACTATCATCCACCTTTGCAACAAAACAACTTACATCTGAATTAAGGTGAAAAACATTACCTTTTTTTTTAGAGCCTAATGCAATCATGTTTCCATCCTTGTTTCTAATAATGCACTTGTTGTCCTTGAACTCCAAATGATAGCCTTTGTCAAGTAGTTGTCCAACACTCAACAAGTTATGATGTAATCCATCAACATATAGAACATCATCCATCTTATTCATTCCATCCAAGGTGATGGAACCTCTGCCTATGATAGGTTTAGGAGTGTTATCTCCAAATCTAACCATACCACCTTTGTATTTGTCTAGATGAACAAATTTGTCTTTGTCACCTATCATGTGGTGTGAGCATCCACTGTTAATGATCCAATCAATTCTGACATCTGCTTTGGAAATTAAGGCTAATTCATGATCTTCTTCTTTATCTATATTGTCCATATCTTTGAGCAACCTTTCCATGTCTTTAAGGGCAACGAAACCAATTTCATCTTCTCCTGAATCTTCATCATTTACACCTTCTTCAGCTTGGTAACATTCCTTCCTATACTTAGGTTTGTAATCAGATCTAAACTTCTTGACTCTTGTGGGACACTTAGATGAAAAGTGACCAATGTTATTGCATGAAAAACACTTGAATGGGAGCTATCCTTCATACTTTCCTTTTCCTTTCTTTTCTCTTTTAGCAATCATGGCAATTATCTCTTCTAGTTCTTCACCAGTTTCTTCATTTTCATTATGACTAGAGATGTGTGAGGATTTCTTACTGTGGATTGAGACTTTGAAGGCTGTTTCATTCTTAGGTTCTGTCTTCAATCTTGATATCTGGAATGTAGAGAGTTTGCTGATCAAAGTCTCTCTCTTGAAGTCTTGTGAGAATTGCATAGTTTCCTCTAGAATATTGATCTTGTTTTCATAGTTTGATGTCAAATTAGTTAACAACTTATCCATTATATCTTCTTCTGATATTTCTCCTCCATTGTTTCTGATTCCAGATACTACTTCATTTATCCTTTGATTATAAGCTCTAATGTTCTCTTCAGGTAACATCTCAAGACTGTTGTATTTCTTCTTCCATGTCTTCCTACGTGCATTCTTTTCTTGAACATCTCCTTCAAACATGTCTTCTAAATACTTCCATATGATATATGCTTTGTCAAACTTCTTGATCTCAGAAAATTCACTATCAGATAAGGCACTGATTAGGGCTTCTTTGGCAATTGCATTATTGGTAAATGTTTCCTTCTGTCTTCTACTAGTATCATTTTGTTCTTCCAATCCAAATAGTTCTCTCCATCAAACTTAGGGCTATCTTTTCTGAAGTATGACATCTTGATCTACCTTAAGCTGTTAGGATTCTTCTCCAAGGCACTTGGATCTGATACCAATTGTTAGAATGCTTCAGAGATAACTGAGAGGGGGGGGGGTGAATTAGTTATCAGCAACTTTAAATATTTATTATACTTATTAATCCAGATTGAAACCAAGTAAATACACATTCAGATAACACATTACACAACACATCAATTTGGTTATGGGGAAACCAAAAGGTAAAAACCCCGGTGGGAATTAGTACCCATAAAGAACTATACTGTTTATAGTAATCCCTGTTAAAAGATTCTTCAACCCTGTTAGGAGTTGTACAATACAATGCAGTAGTATAGTTGACCAGGTTAAGGGTCAGACCCTGTTAGGAGTCTTTTACATGTAACCCTGTTAGGGGTGGAGGACTCACTATCCAAGTGGTGAAGGCTACAACCTTCTGAATATTTGATACACATTGTATCAACAACATGAACTATTGTATGTGACACTGCTTGTCTGATCAGTTCCTTTTATGCACTGATGCTTTAACCTCTTTTAAAGAAATATAAAAATCTAATCGTTATTCTGAATGCTTCAACATAAACATCTATATTATCAACATATGATAAATATAGCTCTGCTGCATCAACACTCTGCTCTGCTTGTCAATCTCTAGCTTTCGCAACTTTTCTTATCACAAATGACCTTCTATAAATACATACTCCAAGTATGAGATCATGGGACCTGTTAGACAACTCTTCATAACATCCTTATCAGATCTACTAAGCATGCAAGCATAATTACAACCGTGCAAGTCAATTTTGAACAGACGCGTCGCTTCACTAAGTCAGCTTCACCAATTTATCATAACTTTGCAATCTTCCAGAAATAAGTTTGACGTGTTTAGATTAATATCAAAAACTCATAACTCATCATGAATATACACATGCATATATAGAAGATACACACAACTTGATCAACATGTTACATACGTTGGCCTTAAACCGTTATTCCTCCAGAACTGTAACCGTCAACAACAAAATTACATATCTTTACTGAAACATCATATCTAAGTCTGCATGTATGAACATAGCATAGTAAACATGTCAACAACATGTATCTATCCACGCTGGTCTTCATTTCATCATATGGATAAGTACATACAGAAGTACTGATGTGTATTATATGTTGTCATCAATGACAAACATACAATTAATCAACTATTCATAATCAAATCTCCAACATGTGAACCTCTCAACTTTTGAGCCATTCCTAAAAGTGTGATACAGAGTGATTTAACGGGAGCCCTCTCATCCATTCTACCCAAGGTACTTATGATTCATGATGTACGATTGTGTTATATGGCTAAAATTGGTGAGGTAGGTGATAGTGAATTGAGGAAATCCTACAACAAATTGTGTGATACTGGAGTTATGAAGGCAGAATTCAAACATTTAGCCAAAAAGGGCCAACTAATGCCCTATATTTTCCCCAAGGTTTCAAAGATGAATGGATTAAGGTTATCCTTAGCTGAGTTCATGACATGTGTATGTGATTAGATAATGGACCAGTCAAGATCACCTAAAGCATGATTCATCGAGTGACTGGATATCCTGTAGTGAACGAAAAATGAACAATGAGAGACAACAACAAAGAAGAAATTACATTGAACACTGGAGTAGTATGGAACAATAGAGGTATGACTATCTCTACAATTATTGACCTAGAACTTGATTTTGGAGTAAGAGTAATAGCACATAAGTTCTATCAGTCTAGCAGATTGGATAGTGTTTCTTGTACAGCAGTTGATCAGGCATGGAAAATTGTGAAGAAGAGTCACACATATGATCTTGCTGAGCTATAGCGAACACAATTAGGCAAGAACCTAGCATCAATCAGAAAGGCTAAGAGCTCATCATGTAAGTTTGGTTCTTTACTAGTCTGTATATTTTTCTACATTCAGGATACATTTCCTACACTGGGAAATATTATTTGAAAAAAGGATAGGCCCATAACAGTTCAGATTAGTGAATGTACTGAGAAACTAGGGAGTAATTTCAATAGAATTATGGGAAGCTATTTTGTAGAATTCAAGAAGAGAATGAGATTAAGGACTAGGATTCCTGTCACTAGTGGAGAAGCACTATGAAGAAATCTATTTTCTAGTTGATACAGATAATACTTATATCAAGGTAGTGACTCCTAGGATAACATGCTTAGAACCATTTCCATATGAAATCAATATTTATGAAGCATCAGCTACCATCACTGCACTCCTAGCCGAGGCAATTGATACTATAGCAGAGAGATTTGGAAATTTTGATGAAGCTAAGGCTAAAATTTCTAGAAGTTTGAATGAAGGAACTATGGACAAGAAAAGAAAGAAGATTGTGAAAAACTTGAAGAAAATGGTTGGCTTAGGTAGTGATGAAGAACCTGAGGATGCACCTTTAGGCCTAACCACTGGACAAGGTGAGGATATTTCTATAGAGGAGGAATTCATTGCATCAGAAGAAGTTACTAAGAAAGCTAAGGGAAAAAGACCATCAATTGTCATAGTAACGAAGAAAAGCAAAGCCAAACCTAAGGTTAAACCTCCTACAGCTAATCATCCAAGGACTAGAGTATCTACTGTTACTTCCCCAGTAGAAGTGCAAACAAAAGTATATGGTAAGAGGAAAGTTGCAGAAAGTAGTTCTGGAAAGGAAGCAAAGGTTGCTCCTAAGGCTGAGCTGAGTAAGCTAGCAAAGAGACCAAGAAGGAGATTAAATTTGGGGATAGATAGTGATGAGGAAAAGATAGAAACTGATGAACCCAGCAACATACCTAAAGCACAATTTAAGAAACCAGCAAGTATTGATGAAGTATGTGACACTTTGAGGAATTCAGCAGGGTTAGCAACTTTTAAGTTCATTAAGTATGAAAAGTTGAAAACTGCAGATAGGCACAAAGTACAGGAAGCACTCTTGGACATGATGAGTACTTTCAAATTAACTCCTACAGAGATAGGAAATCATGAGCTAGATGAACTTTATGATTTTCTGTCAAGAAAATGGGAATTTGCACTGTCCATAGAAAGACAGATCAGGGAAGGAACTCTAGCCCAGGTGATACCTGACTTAACCTCAAAGAAAAGAGTCAAATTTATTAAGGAGTACAAGAGTATGTTTGTTCCTAAACTCAGAGGCTATGCTGTTCTGAAGAATGATATAGAAGGTGTAGTACAACAAAGCACAAGAATTTGGAAAGAGATCTTTGGACTGGCTGTTCCAAAAGACAAGAAATCTGGTGAAGGTACATCCGAGCAAAAGACAAAAGAAGTTGAAGTGAAGACTACCCCTACACCACCGGTAACAAAAGATCAAATTTCCATAGAACAGGACAAGACCAAAGATGCATTAGATGCAACAAACTTTGTTGATTTGACTACAAACAGTCCTATGGATTATATAGTTGATGATCCAAGCAATTTGAATGCCGAGGAACAAGAGATGCCGAGTGTTAAAGACATTGATTCACCTATTAAGGAAACTAATACTGAAGAAGAAAATTCCACAGCATCTGATGAAATTATTGAAGTTGTCAATAATCAAAAAAGTAAAGAGAATCAGCAAACAAATGAACAAGAGGTAACTTCACAGAATCCACCTATTTTAGAGGTTGTAAAAATAGTTTTAGATAGTGGAGTAGTGATAACAGATACTATTGATAAGCCTAAAGAAGAAGAGGCAATGCAAGTGTTGGTTGATCTACCACACTCTGTATCATCCACTCCTACAAGTCCTAAAACTGGTGGTATGCCCAATCCACAAACAATATTGACAAAATTAAAAGAGGCATTGGATATTGACACTGTCAAAGGGAAAGATATTATGTTGCCGAGCATAAGTTCTCCAGAATTGAAGAAGAATAAAATCTTGAAGAAGAAGTCTCAGATTCTAGATGTAACATTAGATGAAGTCATTGTGATTCCACAATGGGATCCCAATGAGTTATCTTTTGAACAAATAGGTACTCTTCAAGAATTACTTAAGAGGAAGAAGAGACAGGAAGAGTTGAAGATAGAACAAAAGCAAAATCAGGTGTTGCATGACATCAAAGACATATTTGTAAAGGCTTTTGACTTAGAGGATGAAATGCCTCAAGCTCCAATCATTGATTAGCTAGTCAAAATTGTACAGAAAGTAACAGATGAGGACATAAACAGCAATGAGAAGCTTCTGCAATGGTCTAGGAGAAGATTTGAGAGCAAAGTTCTAGAGAAAATCTCAGAAGAGATTGCCACTAAACAGGTTGAAATTTCTATTCTTGTAGAAAATTTAGAGAAAGTCACACCCAATGTTTATTCTTTGTATAGGAAATTATGTGATGTTGAATTTTTCACAAAGGATAATCTACAACTTGTTGAGAAGATACAGTTAGATTTTAGATCAACTGGCACTACTTTGGGTAAAGATACTACCTCTAGTTATTTACATCTTAATAAGTTGATAAATGCACAACGGAGAATAGCCGAGCTTATGGATGAAGATGGTCGAATAAGGGACAAATTGATAACTATTTAGACAAGCCTATTGCCTCACTTGGAGGTAATACAGAAGGAAATTTCAAAAGTAAAGGAGTTATCACAGAGTAGTGCAAATCTATCGACTATAGAAAGTTTAGTGAGTCTAGCTGCCGAACTAGAAATCAAATTGGAAGTTATGAAGATTGGAAAGGAAAGCTGGGATACTACATTTGAATCCACCTTGCAGCTTCATAAACAATTTTTGGATAAGTACAACTTAATCCCAACAACAATCAGTGACAAAAACAAGGGGGAAGATGGTAAGGAAGTTGGAAAGGACACAACATGATACATCAGTACAGTACAAGTACACTTGTATATAATTTTTGGAGGCATGTAAACTTTTTGTATGAATTATTCCAAGTATATTCCTAGGGGGAGTACTTAGTGTACTTAGGAAATATTTTGATGGAATGAACGTAAGTAATGATAAGTGTTTTCCCCACTAATATCAAAGGGGGAGATTGTTAATCTCTAAGTTCTGTTGATGATTAGTGACCAACAATTAGTCATTCACTTAGGCAGTTTTAGTTGGTAATCACTATGGCCGAGCTAAAACTATGCAAGGCCGAGCAACATTGCCAAGAAGTTTTTCAGTTTTCCTAGTTACATTGCTGAGCTGACTTACATTGTCGAGCTGAGTAAGACACAGAGATGTTAAATGCTGAGCGACAAAGAAGTCAAGTGTCGAGCATAACAGTTTTTGTATACATGTCTGGAATGATACAAACTTTGGGGATAAGTGATCTGGCCGACTTGTATAAATGTTTTGGGCTGACTAGTGTATGCATTTAATATTCCTCTACAGAGTTAGTTATGCATTTAATTGTTTTATCCTATGCATGACTCATTGTAAAACATTAATTGTAATCCCATCAAGGTATGGGTATTAGATCTTGATCATTGATCTAGATCTCGCTATCAGATCTGAACAGGTATATTAGATTACTTCTAAAGCCTATTTTGTGTGTGTGAGGAGATAGCAGATCAATTGTCTAGTGACTACATTTTGAAGTGAAATGCACAGAGGGTTATTTTGTTAAGAAGCAAAGATCAAGCAGAGTAATAACACAGTGAACAATAGAGTAAAGTTATATCAGATTGTGAGATCATAGAAGGTACTGGAAAGAGGAGATCTATCATCAACATCAGAGTGCATAATGAAGGATCAAGACTTGAAACATTCTAATCATTGTATCAGGTGAAAATCTCTTAATAGAGTGGCTCTAGTAGACCTTTCTTAAATCTCCTAACAGAGTTCTTACTTCATTGTAAGTTTCAAATCCTTTCACAGGGTAGGTTGTAATGATCTTAAGCTCTTGACAGGGCAGACCATTCATAGGGTAGATTACATTTTGTAGTCAAACATTTGTAACCTTAACAGGTACACTTTATTACTGCAGTAGTGGAGAATTTTTTGGGTGTCATCCCCACCCCAGTTTTACCTATTTGGGTTTCTAGGTTACCAAGTTATTGTGTTATGTGTTATTTATTTTATGGTGTGGATGCTATCTGAGATTACATTAGATTCATTTATGTATGAATATGGATCAGTTTGTTTTAAGTGTTTAATTTTTAACATTTGATTCACCCCCGCCCCCCTCTCAATATCTTGCTTTCCCATTATTTTATTTCCAACAGTTACAAGGAACAAAGCAAGAATAGTATGCAAGGGGTATGCACAAGAAGAAGGTATTTATTATGGAGAAACCTTTGCACCCATTGCTGGACTAGAAAGAGTAATAATTTTACTTTCTTATGCTACATTCAAAGGATTCAAAGTATACCAAATGGATGTCAAATCTGCATTCCTAAATGGAATACTAGAAGAAGAGGTATACATTGAACAACTAGAAGGGTTTGTTGATCCTAACAAGAGAAACATGGTTTGTAGAGTACACAAAGCCTTGTATGGAATGAAACAAAAGCCGAGAGCATGGTATGAATGACTTCACTCCTATCTCATAAGTATTGGATTTGCTAGAACAAGTGAAAATAGTAATTTGTATTTAAAAGAAGATACCGATGATAACATTTTGATCGCTGAAATATTTGTTGATGATATCATATTTGGAGGTAATGACATGTTATGAAAATAATTTTCTGCTGAAATGAGAAAAGAGTTTGAGAAGTCAATGTTTGGGGAGATAAAATTCTTTCTTGGTCTATAGATTCTTCAACAGGATGCAGGCATATACATCACTCAATCCAAATACATCAAGGAAGTGCTGAAGATATTCAAAATGGAAGATTCCAAACTAGTTGGAACACCTATGGAAACTAGATGCAAGATGACAAAGGAAAACAAGTCAACTGAGGTAAATCAGACCTTGTATAGATCAATGATTGGAAAACTAATGTATGTTGTTCATACTAGACCAGATATAGCACATGCAGTTGGAATAGTTGCAAGATTCTCTGCTTATCCCAACGAATCACACATGACTATTGTCAAAATAATTCTGAGATATCTAAAGAATACCAAGGACTATGGTCTCTGGTATAACAAAGAAGACAAATTTGAGCTTCAAGTCGATACAGATGCTGATTGGGCTGGAAACTTAGATGAAAGAAAGAGCACAATAGGAAGAGCATTCTTTATGGGTGACAGACTTGTCACATGGATCAACAAGAAGCAAGAATGCATCTCACAATATACTATAGAAGAAAAATATGCGTCTGCTACTGCAAATTGCTCTAATATTGCATGGATCAACCAATTGCTGGAAGGTATGATTGTGAAAATTCTTGAGCCAGTAATTATCTATTGTGATAATACAAGTGAAATTAACATTTCAAAAAACCCAGTCATGCATGCTAAGACAAAGAATCTTTGTATCAAGTATCATTACTTAAGAGAACAAGTGCAAGAGAAAGAGGTGATACTGGAATATGTTAAATCCAAGGAACAATTAGCAGACATATTTACCAAGCCATTGACTAAAGATACATTTGAGTACCTGAGAAAGAGACTAGGGGTTAGGCCCTTATCTATTGGTCACTAAGCTGACTAGGAGGCTGCATCAGACTAAACACAATCAGAAGATCATTCATGTTGATTTAAGAAAATAGATGGACTGCAAATATTTATCAGTACACAGAAAGGTACATATATACACCGAACACCAGATATATTATTGGCTAATATAGAGCTATATTGCTGATGGAAAGGAAATTCAAGGATTATAAAAAAAAAGGGATATTTAGTTTGGCATTGTTGTATAAGGGAGAGAAGTATCCAAAGGGAGAGCTGACTTATGACTTAAGGAAAAAAATATATCCATATGAAATATCCATCAAAGTAAAGAAAATCACGAGGGAGAGAATACATCCAAAGGGAGAGAAGTATTCAATGAAACTTATTGTTGTCAAAGGGAAAAGAGATATCCATCAAAGAGAGGAACAGTCAAAGGGAGAGCAAAGATTAGAAATAGAAGTTAAAACAAAGGGAGAGACAAAATCATAAGTTGCTACATCTATCTAGAAAAGGGAATGAAGCATGAAGAAAGTACTCTGCAAGAATCAAATCTAAGCTAGAAGAGCTTACCGAGAGTCGAACATTTGTATTGGTTATAGAAAAATAAGTTTGGTAATGTTTGATGTACTACAAATGATATATTTGATATTGTATTAGTATTATGTAGTATGTTGCCATCAATTCCAAAGGGAGAGATTGATGAACTATAACTGATTGAATGTTTAAAGATGACAAAGTTGATGATCACTCAAATGCAGAAAGTTAATGTATTGTATTGTCATTGATGTCAACTTGATATACTCTGATTGGTCATGTTCATATTGTCAAAGACTTCAAAGAACCAAAATAAATAAATGTTATGTTATCAGTAATGCATAAAAGTTTAGTATACACCAAGTGACAACAAACACCAATGGACAGTGCACACTGACAGATAGAGAACCCCGAGAAGAGTCACAGTGTAAAATAAGAAAGATACCTGAGAAAGTATTACTGAGAAAGATACCTGAGAAAGTATTACCAAGAAACATACCTGAGAAAGTATTACCAAGAAGAACGAAAGTGATACCTGAGAAGAATTGAAAGTCACAGTATTTCCTGACGGACAGACAACCCTGATGGAAAGAGATGCCTGAGGACAATTGAAGTCAAGATCGAGCAAACAAGGAGTTAAACACTGATCAGAACTGAAGTTCAGAAATGAAAAAAGACTTAGCTGGAAGGAGATAATTATAGATTTAACTATTTGATTACATTGTTTTTATCGACTAGTTAAAAGCTAGAGATGAGCTAGAGATTTAAAGCTAGTTTTATTCCAGTTGTCAAGAAGAAATCTACGAATAAAACTAAATCATTCTTTAAAGCAAGAATGGATAGATTTGTGGATCACATCAAGAAAAAGAAAGAAAAGGACCTAGAAATGGTGAAATCATGTCTATAAAAGAGACAAGTTAATTCATAACAAATGGGGAAAAAGAATAAGAGGATGCTGAAGAGAATTATGGTGAAGAAAGAAGTCTTCATACAGACCTGATCATACAAGCTAAAGAACAAAGCTAAATTTTTATGCAGACACCGAGCAACAGAGAAGGAACAACATTCATCGAGCAGAAAGAAGTGGAGCAATGGAACATAAGAGAAATGTTGATCAGAAAGGTATTATGAGCTTACAATAGATCTAAACATCTACTAATTTAGTTGTATTTATGAACAGATCATATGGTATTTTAGTTTAACGACTTGATCAGAAAGTCTCTTAACCAAGCAGGATCTAACCATCCTTTATATATTGAGATACATCCCAAGGAGTATCAAAAGATTTTTCATGTTGACAAGCATAGTGAATGCATAGGTCAAGTGATTAACTGTTAGTGATAAATCCTCTAACAAGGTCACACTTAATAGTGTGTTTGTAACCTTTAACCGGGTTGGCTCTTCACTGAGCTCACTTCAGAAGAGTGAAAATTTTGGGTTACCGGTCCCAAGTGGTTTTTCCCTTAACAAGGTTTCCACATTAAAAATCCATGTGTCAAATGTGTATATGGTTCATTGCTTTAATGTTTTTCTTTACACATTACTAAAATAGGATTGATCGGTAAACACTAAGTCATTTACTGTATTTTGGTAAAGGCTAAGACTGCTATTCAGTAAAGCTTAAGATTAAGGATTAACAGTGAAATGAAACCAGTAGTTATTTGATAAGATTGTTTAAAGGCATTCATCTTGTAGGACTGAAGATAAATAGAGGTTTTATATTTGAGATATAAATTTTTGGTTGGTTTATTGGATTAATTTTTTAGGCCACTAATTCACCCCCCTCCCCCCCCCTCAGTTATTCTAACAAACTCATGAGACAATATTTAACCTCCAAATCCAATGATAATCACATTCACAAGGGGGAAATTTTCCAAAAAAATTATAAAGTCGTTTGGGACATTACAACAACCAACATGACATTGTTCTTTCTAGCCTGATATTACTAATGCTTACCTCATTTTCCACTTGAAAATTCAGCCACTTAGGGAAATTAGGTATAGAGTAATTCCCTTTGCCATTAGGCAGTACAATCATCTCAACCCCACTTATAGTTAATGATTATTGATTTCCACCTATATTTCTAGGGTTTAAATCCATCCTTTCTAAGTTCAAGATAGAACTCATAAATCCTTCTATGATCTTTTTTGCCAAGTCCTACACACCCATTTCCTTTCTAGTATATAAGGGAAAATCACAAGTCTTAAATTTTTTAATAATACCTCTGATTATTCTTAACCATCTATCAAGAAACCAGTTAGGTGTCATTGTCTATCAAATGGAATTAATGGTGATAGAAAAATCCCCTTCAAGGTGAATTCACTTTACATTTAGGGCAAGTCCACATTTTAGCCCTAAAAGAGCAACCCAAAATTTAGCCATATCATTAGTACTATCTGCTATGAATTTAGATTTATCATATAGAATTCTCTCCTAATGATATTTGATCACACTTTTTGCACAAATTGAGGTAGAATTCCCTCTTGAGGCCTCATCAAAATTGACCTTAATCCATCCTTCTTCAAGTTCTTTCCCTTTCATCCCTTCTTTAAGATTAGAGGGATGATCAAACTTCATGCACCCATTAATGGGTGAGATACCAATGCTGGGGAAATTCTTAGTCATATTATCATCCTAGCTGGTGAAAATATTTTTCCCAAGCTTTTGGTTTCAAGCAACAATATTAACTAGTTCAATCACTAGTGTCTCAATTTTTGCAACCACCATCTCCTTCTTAATTCCCACCCATTAAATTTTTTTCCTATTCCTTTCCCTCCAAACCTCCCACATTACACTTGAGGGTAAAACCTTCTAAATGCATCCAAATAGAGCTTTCTTTCTCAAGATTGGCCAAGCTATTAACCAATCTTGGATGTTCTCAGCTAATGGACATTGGACCAGTTAAATTTATTCATTAAAATCTTCCAAAAATACTTAGCATATGGAAATATGAGGATTACATGATTATCATCCTCTTCTGACTCTTGGTATAACACACACCATCCTAGTCCATGGATTTAATTTTTTCTTATCCTATCAATAGTAAGGATATTTTGTTAAGTTGCCAACCAAGAGAAAATCCTTCTTTGTCCATGGATTTAATTTTTTCTTATTCTATCAATAGTAAGGATATTCTATTAAGCTTCCAACTAGGATATTCCTTAATTATTTTTGAGCACTTGAGGAGGCGTTAGACACACTTGAAGGAGTTGTGGACTTTTGGATGGGAGGTGTCTCATCTACAGGCATGTCAATGGTGATTTTTGCAACAGGGGAAAGATTCTTTCAACAACACTTGAGGGGGCATTAAACATAGTTGGAGGAGATGTAGAATTTCAAAGGAAAGGCATCTCATGTGCAACACTAGAGGAGGCATTAGACACACTTGAAAGTGATGTGGAATTTCAGAGGAAATGTGTCTTATTATGCATAGGAAGTGGGAACACTCATGTTCTGCATATGGTTTCAGGCTCTATGGTTAGGAGATCCACTGATGCAGTCAGTTTAGTGTTTCTTGAGGGAGCGAGGAGGATTGGTAAAGATGCTTCATCAAAGTCTTCAGAAGGGTTGGGTTTAGGACCCTTTCAATATTCCACTTGTATTTGAAGTAATATAATATGGGGGGGGGGGAATGATGGTGTATTACATAATATAGGATTAAGGTTTTTAGTTTAAGGCTTAGATTTTTAATTTAATAAAGTAATGTTGGTAACTTATGTAGATATGCAAATTATTTTATGTTTGCAATTGTTTGTATTGCCTTTTTAAAGGCACATTCTAATTGAAACAATATGATCAAGTGGTATCCTTTTCATTGAATCAAAACATGCATTTTCTTTTTTTCTAACACTTCCATAGGGCTTCTTTATATTTTTTGGATTTATGCAATTATCTTTTAATATTTACATGACAAAAAATTGTAACATTCAAAATATTCACAAATTTGAAATTGTGTTACAAATTTTGTTACTTTTTTTATAAAAAAATTATATAGTTGGAGTTCTATTCAAGCCCCATCCTAAAAAGGATAGACAAGCTTAGAATACCAATAATACCACATTAAATGTGAAATTACAATTAGAATAAATATCTTAAAATATTCTTATTTTAGTTATTTGTCTCTTTGTGACACTACAAAATGTAATTAAAGGTTATTAGAATTTAATTAATGTAGATCATTATTTGTCTTATTAAATTTTTAATTATATATATATATATATATATATCATTCTCCATCTCTCTATTTATATCTTCATCTTCATATTTGTGTGCGTGTGTTAGTCTATCTCGCCATCTATATATCTCCCTTTTCCTTTTTCTATCTAATTATGTCCCTCTTTTTAACTCTCTTTATCTTCATGTGTACCTTTATCTTTCTTTAACTTCTCTATCTCTAGATATGTCTCCCCCTCTCCATTCATCTGCATATCTCACTTTTCCTCTTCCTAGACCTCTATATCTATATATTTATTTGTTGGTTTATGGTGACTGATTAGGCATGTATTGTACAGTTTTTTTTGGTTAATGCATCAAGCATTTTTTGGGTTGACTCACTAAGCATTTCCCTAGGTTGACTCATTGAGCATTTCCCTAGGTTGACCCATAAAGAAACTTTTAGGGTTAGGGTTCCTCTATAAGAAAAATGGTGTTAGGGTTATGGTTTGTTAGAGTGAAGTAGTATTGTAGTATTTTGTGGTGGTATTGAGCTGCAAGGTATCGCAAGTTGTAATCAATTGAAATTACTGAATAATAATATACTAGACTCTATGTTTGGTGGACCTAGCCCAAGATTGGGTGAACCACATTAAATATGTATCATCTTGTTCTACTCATGTGTGCTTTATTCCTTTGCATTATTGGTTATATGTGTTTGTAACTGTTAGATTTTTGTCTTCTAATCCTAACAAGTGGTATCAAAGAAAGTTTCTTTTAGTTATCCTCTGTAGGAAGGTCTCATAGGTTAGTGGGAGTCTCATTGTTGAGTGTGATCAATGTCAGACGAGGGTAAGTTAAAGGTTGAGAAGTTTAATGGGTAAAAATTTCTGTTATGGAAAATGCAAATGGAGGACTATCTCTGTTAGAAGGATTTATGATGGCCATTGGGAGTAAGAAGCAATAAATTCACAACTATGTCTTAGAAGGATTGAGATATTTTGGAAAGAAACACACTTGAGAATATTCATTTATGTCTGGCACAATAATTCATCTATATGTATCTTTTCCAACCTTAACTATCCATCAAGATATGTTAACCAAAACTATCCATAAAGATATGTTAACCTTAACTATCCATCAAGATATGTTAACCAAAACTATCCATCAAGATATGTTAACCTTAACTATCCATCAAGATACTACACCATTTATCTTTTAAAAACGTAATTGTCATCATTCTAGAATAATCATCTACAAAGAGAATGAAATACCTATCTCCATAGTAGCTCTTTGTCCTCAAGGGTCCACATAGATCAGTATGTACTAATTCTAGAATGGCATTAGATGTATGGGATTTACTCTTGAAACTAGACTTTGTCATCTTACCTTTTTGACAATTCTTGCACATGATATGCTCGAGCTTAGACATGCTCGGTAACCCTTTGAATTTTCTTTTATTGCTTATCTTTATCATGTTGTCAAAATTCACATGACACAATCTCTTGTGCCACAACCATATGTCTTCATTTTTGGCCATCAAGCTAGTGGTGTTAGTGTCATCAAGATAGAAAAGGTTACCTTTTGTCTTCTCACCAGTTCTGATCAACCTTCCTAATTCATTGAAGATCTTTGCCTTCTTATTCTCAAATTCTACTCGGTGACCTATATTGCTCAGCTATGAAACACTTAACAGATTATAATTTAGTCCTTTTACCCAGTAAGCATTTTCCAATTTGATCAGGTTATTCAACATTATAGTTCCTTTACCTTCAACTGGACAAGGTGTATCATTTCCCATTCTTACTGAACCACCATTATAGTATTCAAAAGTTTCAAACTTTTGTTTATCACCGGTCATGTGGTGAGTGTAGCCACTATCTATGATCCAGACATCATTCTCACTAACCTTATATATTAGTGCAGTCTCTACATACCTTTCTTCTTATTCTTCTTCTGAATCATCCTTCATGGCTACAAATACCATCTCAATGTCTTCTTCTGATTCGGTGTCAGTGTCTTCAAATTTTTTCTCAGCCAGGTAACAAGCTTTCTTCCCTTTTGTCCTTGTTGTCTCGGGTATCTCTTCTGTAACTAAGATACGGGTGAACGTGGAATGATAAATGTTGAAGGAATCATTGTCCAGTATCAGAAAATCCCCCAAAGCCTCACCCACCTCCTCAAGAATGGAGTCATGCCAAAGAAGAATAGGGAGATTGGGGAGTCTAACCCATATTGGGATTTTAGAGAAGGTTTCAGAAGAAGGATTGAAATCAGGGTGCCAGGGTTTAACCATAAGCATAAATTTCTCATTCTCTCAGCTAAAAAAGTTTTCACACAAAATCTTAGTTCTATCTTCAGCTAGATCAAACTTAGCTATGAAGAAACCCTTTTCCATAGGGAAAATGTGAACCCTTTTCCTCTTTTATTTTCTTATTATCTCTTTGTCTCCCTCTTTCTTAATATCTTTCCCTCTCTCTACTATAGAAGAACAAAGCAAAATAACAGCATAAATATTTACATTGTAACTAAATATAAAAGTAATTTTATTATCATCATTGGTTCAAATACACATTCTTTTGAAATGGCTTTATTAAGCCTTATTTTACCATTTATGGGAATGAACTTCCCAAACAAATAACTAACCTAAATGGATTTATTAAATGTAAACCTTGTTTCCTAACAACCTCCTTTTAGGGTTTACATCATTAAAAAGGAAAGCCAGGAAATTAACTATATCAACACTAATCCAAACTTCCTAGTCTAGGAATGATTATCCAAATTTTCATTGCATTAACCAAAACTCCTCTTGTCTGGGAAAATGTTCCAAATCTGCATTAGTATCAACCTACACTTCCTGGTCTAGACAAATGTATGATTATCCAATAATATTTATCAATTAAGTACTCTATTATCCACAAGCATATCACTCCTCCTATGATTTGAGACAAACTCTATCATCCACAATAACACATATCCAATATTATAATCACATGTTTGCGAATCAAGACAAACTCAATTATTTGCAAACTAAAACAACTGTTATCCATATGTAGATCGAGACAAACTCAATTATCTACAAATGAAAAAAATTGCTCTATAAATTTAGACAAACTCAATTATCTGCAAAATGTCCCCTTTTCTACATGACGAGATATTTAAACAATAAAAATATTTTTCTTCTCATGCATTAATGAATCATCTTTGAGTGAGAATCTCTAGCTCAAATGATATATATCATCTTGGTTCTATTTCCTCCAACCTCTGATTTGATCCTCTTTATGCTTTATCTACCAAATGTAGAAAATGAGTCTCCACTTGAGGTCTCCAAAATCCTTGATTCCCCTATCAAATGTAGAACATATGGCCCTAAGAATATGAGTAATATGTATGGTCATCACACACACACGTGCGCATGTGCGTGATTCCCCTATCAAATGTAGAACATATGGCCCTAAGTATATGAGTAATATGTATGGCCATCACACACACACACACACACACACACACACACACACACACACACACACACACACATTTGTGTATGCATGTATGTGTGTGTGTGTGTGTGTGTGTGTACATATATTTAATGCATACAT
>MU223325.1:144436-155565 GCA_018584345.1 Thuja plicata
AAGGTGGGGATAGGGAGGTAGTTAGGGAGAGTGTGTGAGTTAGAAAGAGACACATGGATATAGAAATAGAGAGGGATATAGATCTATAAATATACCATAATATCATCATTTGATATATATTTAACTACTGACATAACCATTGCACCCCTCAAAGGTGCAAGTGCTAGTTTAATAATTTGTATCATTAGATGAAATTATAAGTTTTTGGTGTTAATCTTATAGAATTAATACAAATATTTTTTTAAATGTAATTTGAGAATTAACCTATCAAAAATGATTTTTATAGAATTTTTTTATTTAAACAAGATTTTTTTTATAATTACTATTATGAAAATAGAGTATATGTTCTACAAGTGTATTAAATGGTTCTATTGGCTACTTTGCACCAGGTATAAATTTTTTGTATTATTGAAAAATAAATATTGATTGATTTTTTTATTTTTTTTTATAATTATTTCCTATAGCTTGAGAGTCATTGATTACTATATTGTATTGTAGAGTATGGAATGGGTGGAAAGATTTTAACACAAGGAGATGTATATAGCTATGGAATTCTACTTTTAGAATTGTTGACAAGAAGGAGACCAACACATAACATGTTTGTAGAAGGTATTATTCTACCAAAATGGACAAGCATGCGTTTTCTAGATAAGATCACAAAAGTGGTAGACAACCGCCTACTAAGAGATGTTGAGGAGCCCAATAAAGCAATAGTATTGGCATGCCTCACCGAATTCATGCAAATAGGGTTGATTTGCACCAGGAATGTTCTACACCAATGCCCAAATATGATGGAGATAGTTAAGAGATTGGAAAAAATAACCAGTGTATATGTTGGTACTCCTAGAAGTTTTCACTTGCCCATAGACATCTCACCTTTTCTTGAGAGTACAAGTAATCCAAGAAATACTAATGAAGGGAGCTCTAAAAAATGGTCCATGTCTACATCTTAGCTCTTCACTCGACAATTTTCTTTCTATGGGAAGAAGAATGTTCAAGCTATTGTAAATATGAGTATAAATTATAACTTCTAGTTTTAGGCATCTCTACACTCATCATAAGTCTCCATGTTTAGGTGTGTTGCAGCCTATGGTTCAACATTGTGGCTCTATATTTTAGTATTTCGGGCTTTATGATAATTATATCTATTTTACTGTCATCAGTTCCCGTCTTATATTCTACTAAATATCTGTGTCACTGTTCTATTTTAAACTTTTTGAATTATTGTAAGCTTGCTGTCTGAACAATGGTGTCTGCTAATCTGTAATATTTGAGGCTTAATCTTTTTTTCATTTTTAATATTTTTTTCCAATGTTTGGGATGTTATTTCTCAGTCTTCTCAACAACCAAAGCCAACTATTAAGCAAGAGAACATAGAACATGTGAATTTTATCAGCTACAACAAATGCATTAGCTATTTTTATTGTAAATATCTAGTTTAAGTAGTCAAATTTCAGGCTATTTAGTTTATATTTTGGATTTAAATCCAGGAAGTTCTTTCGAATACAAATCTCAGGCCACTAAAGTAATTGTTAAATGTTAAGAAACAATGATGATATTTTCACAACTGCACAAGGAAGCTCTTTAGAATGCAAATCTTAGGCCATTGAGGATGATTTTGCGTACTACACCAGTCAACTCAATTTATTTCCCCCAGCAAGTTAGGGATTTGTGTGCTCAAGCAAGTTAGGACAAAGATTAGGACTTTTTTTAATTTTATTTAATAGGGATTTTAGGATTTTATTTCTCCAGTTAGAGACCATAACGCAGACTGGATAATGCTCGCCAAAGAAGAAGTCAACGATACACAACACGAAGCTTCGAGAGCAATTATGAGGATAAACTTAGCCCTTTGTCAGGTTACATTTGATCTTTCTTCATATTTGAAGGTTCTATTTTAATATGGAATCTATATAAATCGTTTAGCTTTAGGGATTGATTTAATTTCATTCCCGTGTATAAAATATGTGAAATGTTATTATATTTTAAAATTATAAAATTGTCTACAATTTCGGGCTTCGAGGCATCATGTAAAATAACCCCAAATCACAAACCAGAACAAAATTCTCCCATTAAACCATTCAACCTTCCATTATCAGGCATTCCTAGAAGATTTCTCTTGCACTTCACACTCGCCCGATTAGTATTTTTACCGCCATTATTACAGTTGCTGGGACCTGGTGCCCGCGGTTTATAGAAGAAGCAAGTTTTGCAGAAACTTTCATCTACTATTTAGCAAACTCTGTCTCAACAATAGATTGATGTTAGTTTGCAAATATCTTACCTTTCAAAACAATAGATTGATGTTAGTTTGCGTCCTTACAATAATGGGAGTGTAAAATTATTGTTTCCATCACAATAAATTGGATGTATGACAATTCAGAGTAAATTTTTTTATTGAAAAAAATTACTTAATAAATTGGATGTATGACAATTCAGAGTAAATTTTATTTACTGAAAAATATAAACATTTTGTTTAATTTTATTTGAGATTTAATTTATTTTTAATGTACATTTAAAATTTAATAAAAAAATACATTATCATTAATTTTTTTTTTAATTTTTGTTCTAAATAATAGGATTATTTAATTTTTAAATGTAAATTTTATTACTTACATAAATAATTTTTTCATTTTTATTTATTTAACAAATGTTTTTGATTAGTAAAAGCAGCCAAGACAAGGGGGCTGACCCAAACAAACATAGCCAGCATGAGAAGTGCAGACTACCAACAGATAACCAATACAACACAGGGGTCAAAACACCCTCACCCAATACCCTTTCTCAACATCAAAAACTAGAAAATAAAACTAACAGGCCCCAACTCCACCATGGAGCTTGTAACCAGCCTGCACTCCCTAACAGACCCCAACATCACCTTAGAGCTGGTAACCAGTCTGTGAAAGTAAGTATCTAAGTACTTGACATTAAAATAAGAATTACGAGTAATAGTAAAGCAGGAATTAAAACTAAACCAGTACCAAGAGTAATCCCTAACAGACCCCAGCTTCACCTTGAAGCTGGTAACCAGTTTGTGATAGTAAGTTTCAAAGTAATTAACATATAAAAATAAATTACTTTTAGTATCAAGGGAATTAAATCTAAACCCAACATAAGAGTTCATCAGAATCACAGTAAGGCCCTTAATGGCCAGCCAAAAAAAATCAAAGACAAAGCAAAGCATGGAAAGAGAGGAGGTTAATTGGGGTTTTTACCTCCATTGTCCAGCAACAGCTTGAGCCAATCCTCCGCAAGGAATTGGAACAACTTCTCATTCTTGTGTTCTTCCTCCTGAGTAGACCCTTTCACCATATGCAGAAGCTAGAGAGTGGTAGCTGTCAAGTGCATAACCTTCACCACAAACCCAACAACTTTGTTAAAGCTTTCATTCATGTTTTTAATTTCCTCCTTAACCACCGTCATATCCATTTTAGAAACCGAGTCCAGGGAGGAAGCCTGAAGAGTTTTAACATCCTTCTGGATATGGGAAATTTCATTCACCATGGCTCAAAGATTCTTAGTCGCCCTATCCTTAACCTCTGGGGTCCCAATTTTGGTTTCCACCTCTCTCTTGGGTTCCTCCACTGCCACCTGGGGGTTCGCAGACAATAGGGAAGTGCTCTATGAGTCCGCATTCTTATCTTTAGAGAGCTTCCCCTTGGATAGGTCCATGATAGGCATAGTGAAGCTGGCCGAGACTTGGGGAGAGTCGAGGCTCTTCTTATCCCAACCCAGATCTTGAGGGACTTTTCCTTTTTCTTTCTCCTTGATTTTTCTTTTTTTTCCCTTTTTAGTGTTTCCACTGGTGCTGCTTTTTTTTACCTTCTTCTCTGAATCTTCTCTTTCCTCCTCTTCAATGTACCATTTCCTTTAACCACTTTTTTCTTGAATTGGGTTTTGGCGATTCTATGGGACCTCCGTCTTTTCTCAGTATCTTCCTTGTCCTCCTCAAACTCAATGGTGATTTGGGTGCCACCCGTGGACCCAACATTAATTTTTTTATCTGGGGTTTTGGATGAAGATGAGGGGTTAGAAGCACCCGTCGCCTCCATAGTGCCCTTTGGCGTGGTAATACCCTGTAGAGACACAATTCTGGGGGGACATAGGGCAAGGTGGAAATTATAAAGGTGAAGGATAAGCCCTTGGTGGAGGATGCAATAATTTTTCTTGGCTTTTAACTTTTCTCTCACATCTAAAATCGAGGTTTCAAGAGAGTGAAGAAGGTAAAACAGGAAGGATATAGTATCATTGTACCTGAAGTGATTAAGCAAGGGAAAGTGGTAGTTGTAGTAGGTGCCAAAGTGTCCTTCCAGGGTAATGTACTTCATGAGAATGAGGCAGAAATCATTCCATGGGCTAGGCAACTCCTCCCTTTTAAATCCTCCATGGATTGGAACTAGAATCTCCATTTTCTTGAATAATCTCACCTTACCAATGTCGTCACGGCTCTTCGTAATATTTTTCCACTTTTTCCCCTTTGTGGAGAGCCCCGTGACCTGAGCTATCACTTCTTCGTTAACCTTAAAAAGTAATTCCATTTATAGTAACTCTGCACTCATTCCAAGTTTTAACCAGTTGCATGGAGATTATTTCATCACATCCTCCCATAGATGCCATGTAGGGGTAAAACCCACCTTCCTTCAGATAGGTTACCGCACACTAGTTTTTGAGAAACCCAGCCTCGATCCTTGGGGGTTCCAGCCTCACCATATCGTCGCCCATATCAGAGATATACTCAGTATTAATCTCAATCTGTATCTCCATCGACATAACACCTTTCACACCACCACCAAACACTCTCCAAACCAGAGTCTTGCGGAAGCTACCATCCCAAAACTAGAGGACAGAATTACACAGGATGAAAAACCAGTTGGGAATAAAATCCATCTTTTTGAAATGACAAGTACCGGTCACAAGATTAGCCAGAGTAATTATAGAGTTTTCACGTATCTTGTAATGATTACCTTCCCCATAATTAATGCACCACACAACCCTATCTGTCTTGTCTAGCGCATCCTGGCTCGTGTTATTCTCCACGTCAGTTAAAAATTTGAAAAGGCCCATACTTTTTCCTAAATTAGAGTTAATAGCTCATCTTTTCAGACTTCTAAAAATATTAAAAACCTTTCCCATCACTTTTTGAAAATTTGAATTCTGCCCAATCCTCATGATTCTATCTGTCGCCTCTCCCATCCAATCATAGTCAACCTTGTACTTCATAGATTAAGTATTTTCTTTTTTGACAAGCAAGGCAGTTTGCTTGGAAAGGAAGCCTAGGTTCCTCCAGCATCTGAGACCATGTTGATTAAGCCCTATGGCTACCAGCTTGTCAGCCACCGCATTTCCCTTCCAAAAAATGTTTTGTAATTTAAACTCGTCGAATCTGGGGAGAAGCGACCAGATGTCCTGCAGCAGATAAGATAGTTTCCAGCCAGCTTTAAAGTTCCCTTTAACCATCTCAATAATGATTTTGGAGTTCTCCTCTATGACCAGTCTTTTAACTCCCAAGGTAACCGCCACCTTTAGGCCCCATAAGAGGGCAGAGATTTCTATCATGTTATTTGATCCTAATCCAATGTTTATCGCATAAGAAATGATCATCTTGCCATTATTGCCATGGAGAATACCCCCATCCACAGCAAATCCTTCTGAGGCAGCTCCGTCAAAGTTTAGTTTGGTGAAATTTTCCTCCGGGGGGTCCATTTGGTATTTCATCTAGCCACAACCTTAGAGTCGTCAAACTTATAGAAGTAGGGAGGTAGCTACCAATCCTTAGCAATCAAACAATCTAGACTCCTGAGGGGGGAGGTGGGAGGTTTCTAGTGGTAGGTAGAAAGGTTGTCCTTCAGCAGATTCACAGTCAGACGTGTCGTCCCCTCAGCATCATTTTTCTCCCCTCTGAGAATCTGGTTGTTCCTTTCCTTCCAAAGGTTCCAACAGATATGCGGGGGTAACAACATCCAAAGGGTGTTGATAAGAGGGTGCTTCCCAAGGTTTCCCTAGTTGCAAACGAATTGGTCTAGTTCCTCCATGAAGACCCAGTTGAATCTCATAATACTCAAAATTTTGGTCTAGACTAGAGTCGTGTAAGGACAGTGGATGAGAATGTGGTTGATAGATTCTGAATGAGTTTTGCAAATAACACATCTATTGACTAAATGTATCCCCCTTTTCTGGAGATTATCTAACGTAAGAATTTTACCATGAAGGGAAGTCCACCAGAAGAAATTAATCTTGGGTATTATTTAACAAATGTTTTCATTTCAGTTTATTTGAGATTTATTTTATTTTACAACTTGCTAATTTTATTTCTTATTACACAAATTTAAAGTTAACATTTCTAGGAAGAATGAAACATTCTATAATGCCATTTATTATTATGATTTTTTTATTGATCAAAGCTTAAAATAAGAAAAATATTATGATGAATTTCTTTTACTAAGATTGCGCATCCTTTCCCTTCATTAACATTCTTCCATTCACTCACTTTTGGACTACGTCATTGAATGATTTTTAAGAAATGTTTGCAATCTCCAAGAAGAACATGGTCTCAAAGCTGGAAAAAGCCTCCAATAAATATCCACAACATAATATTAGTATTAATATTTTAAATAGGTTATTCTTTTTTAATTTTTTAAATTTATATTTGTTAAATAAATTAATGGCAGAGAGAGGAGAGAGATTTTGGTATTAATCTAATAAAATTAATACATATATTTAATTAACTTAAAAAAAAACATATATTTTATTATCTAGAATATTTAGATGGATACCATCAAATATCCAAGTAGGAAAAAAAAAACTCATCTTCAGCCTTAGAAATTTCTGACACATTGACAAATGAAAAATGTTACCACGCCAGGAAAGTTACATGTAATGACAGAGAAAGATTTATGTGCACCCTATCTTTATCCTTCATTCATTAGCTTATCTTCACTCTTTCCTTCATTCATCTTCAAGTTTTGGAAAATGGGCAGAAATTGCGCAGAATATGATGAATTCACTGTCGTGTCAAATTGCGCAGAAATTGCGCACTTTGATGTGTGTCATTTTGTTTTTGCAGCATACGAAAGATCCAAAATTGTATTCCACATAAGAGGAAAGTTTCTCCGAATAATTAGCACTTGGTCTAATTTTCAAGGGAAAAATGGGTCCTCATACGGACACTTGTTTTGTTAATTTCTCTACCTCCCACCACACGTTCGTTGACGAATTAGAGCCGGCAACGTCTACCCAGCCACCTAAACAGTATCTTTCATTTATTAAATAAACTATCTCTTATCTATCTTGAATTTAGTTTAACTCAACAGTATCTTTCATTTATTAAACAGTATTAAATAAACTATCATTATCTATCTTATTTAGTTTAATTCAACAACATCTTTTTTTTATTAAATAATTTTTACTCTTACCGACTTAAAGGATCCCATAGAACATTTTACTATCTAGAAACATAAATAATAGCTCCTCTAAGTATTTATGCTGCATATAGAGATAACCAAAAGAAAATAACCGATAACATGCACATATAAATTAAAAGATTATATTATTATAGTATTATAGTAATAGGAGATCAAAAATATCTGTTGTAGATCAAGAGCGGAGTGTTACATGAAGAAAAAAGAACAAAACAAAGATAAAAAAAAGAAAACTAAAAGACTAAAATAATTAAAAATATTAAAAAATAAAATGTAAATTAATTTAAAAAGTTAATAGTATCTAAAAAGTAATGATAAAAAATAGGGACCATTAAAAAAGGAAAAAATATAAATAAATAAATAATTTAAAAGAAATAATTATTTAAAAGATTATCTGTAAGAAAGTAAAATATTTAACAAAAAATAGAAGAAGAAAATTATCTATGGAATAAAATTAAGAAAAAGACTAAACTAAGTTTAAAAGGTTAAAAAGGATATACAAATATTAATATAATTGAATAAAATATCTAAAAAACTATTTAAAAAAGGAAAATAATATAAATAATTAAATTAGTAAATTTTAGAATGATCAAAATATAAAAATAGATTAAAAGCCAAAAAAAAAAGAATTAGAGAAGGAAATGAATAATTAAAGAAATAAATTGATTAAAATAAAGAAATTAAAAGATCTAAATTGAGAAAAGAATCAATTAAAATAGAACAAATATAAAAGTAAAAGTAACTAAGAACAAAAGGAAAATAAATAAATAAAGAAACTTATAAATATTATATAAGATAGAAAGAGGGGGAGATAGAAAGATAAAGATATAAATACAAAGTGATATAAAGAGAGGTAGATATTAGGGAATAAAGTTTACATTTAATAAATAAAGTTAGGCTAGTTGGTTGGGAAGTTCTAGTTTTATACAAAATAAATAAGGCTTTATATAAAGCCATTTGAAAAGTAATTTATATTAGAACTGAATGATGATAATAAAATTACTTTTCAATTTATTTACAATGTAAGTATTTATGTTTTTATTTTGTTTTCTTCTTCTATGGAGCATTTTGAAAATGGAATGTGGAAGAAGAGGATTGTGTTTTTAGTGTAGACGTTTTGTTGAAATATTTCATATTTAGAGGGTTTCATGCGTACAGCTCTCTGTCTATGCTTTTCTTCTGAGTTTTTCACCTGTCATACCGCATTCACTACGGGAGTCCTCATTAGGGTTAGTTTATAATGGCTCCGGCCAACTTCAGCTCAATAGTTGATGTTGGTACTCGAGTTGCTGCTACGGAAAGTAATGGCACCCCCTTTGAACAAGTGACTGTGCAAGTTCGTCTTGAAGGTCTTCCATGAGGTAACTCTGATATTGTTCTTAACATGCAAGAATTTGATGATGCTTGTGATTGGTTAGAGAAATATACCTTGATAGGGTATTTTGTGGGTCGTACTCCTCCTGAAAGTATTATGAAAGATTGGGTCAACAAGAGCTAGACCCCTCATGGGGTCCGCCTTGAAGGTGTTCAAAACCTTACTAAAGGTTTTTTCCTGTTTCATTTTGCCAACCCTTCCCAAGCGAAGGCGGTTTTTAGCCATGGCCCTTGGACTGTTAGGTTTTCTTTACTTGTGTTTCAGAGGTGGTCTCGAGATTTCACAGCCTCAGACAACAAGAAACTTAGGGTTCCCATTTGGGTTGAATTTCCTAGTCTCCCATTGCCATGTTGACCAT
The DNA here is from genome assembly GCA_018584345.1 of Thuja plicata. Taxonomy (NCBI): domain Eukaryota; kingdom Viridiplantae; phylum Streptophyta; class Pinopsida; order Cupressales; family Cupressaceae; genus Thuja; species Thuja plicata. The sequence goes on from MU223325.1 coordinate 153,588, forward strand.
TTATTAAGTCCATTGCCAAAACCCTTGGCAAAGTTGTTATCATGGAGCATGATAAGTTTTTCAATGCTCAACCACAAAAGCATGTTTGCATTGAGGTGGACCTTTCCAAGGACCTCAAAGACTCTGTTGAGATACAAGTCGGCATCCACACCTTCTCTCAAAAGGTTCTTTATTTGAACCTATCAAAAAATTGTTATAGGCGCCAATCGACAGAACATAAGATAAAGGATTGCCCTTTGGCTGTTCCTCGGGTCAAACCGCAACCAAATGAAGTGCCTGTTAAAAATTTAGAGGCTAGAAATAAGGAAGAATGGACCACAATAGTGCGAAAAGGAAAGGCCTCTTCAGCTCTGAAGAAGGCGGTCGTCGCTTCTAGTTTTGCTCCTCCGCCGGCTCCCCCAGAAAATGAGAAACTACCGGTCACCAAAGAGCCGTCGTTCGTTCCTCAAATTTCAAACCCTGCTTCTCAGGGGAAATCTCCAGCTGCGTGGTCTACCAACCTAGGGGTGGTGCACACTCCACATGTTGTGTCCTTAGTTATTTCTTCACAGACATTGCATCGTCCTTGCAGCCCTGGTGGTCACGCAGAAGACCTAGACAAAAAGCGGAGGTATGTCTCCCCTGGAGAATTACCCTTCAACTTTGGCTCCATTCCAACTTTCTTGCAAAATAGTTTCTCCTCTCTTGAGGACGAGGAAGATATGCAAGAGTTTTCATGAATTTTTTATTATGGAATGTGTGAGGTCTAACTGACCTATCTAGAAAGTACTATGTTCGGGATACTCATTGTATACTTCACAGTCTGGATGTTTTGTGTTTACAGGAAGTTAAAATCTCTAGATTTTTGCTTACTTCTGCTTGTCGTGTCATATGGCCGGATGACATTGTGTTTTCTTCTCATCATGAAGCTGGTAAAGGTGGTGTCATTACTCTTGTGTCACCTCGCCTTCAACCTGCTATTATTGCGCATGACTCTGATCCTATGTAGTGATTCACTTGAATTTTCTGTGGTATTCTACCAAAAGCAAAGCTTTTAAATGTCTACTCAAGGCTTCTAACAAAATAGTTGAAAGTGCAAATGTGAAGATTGATGAATTTGCAGAAAGGAATGAACTGGAAAGCACTAAAGAACCAGAGGACTACAACAAGTTTGTATACTATGAAGGACCCATAACTCTACCCGAGCAACAATGCTTAAATCCAGAACAACAGAATGTAGCACCCGATGGTCAGAATGCTGTCACTGACGGTCAGGATAATGATCAAAATATTGTGCAAGGTAATGAAAATCAAACTAATACACAAAGAGATGTACTTGTACTTGCAAGATATGTAAGAAGGAACCATCCAGAGGACTAGATCATAGGAGATAAGAAAGATGGTACAAGAATAAGAAGTAAGTCTTTAAACTCAAATTGCTTAATTTGTGAGTTTGAACCAAAATCTGTCAATGCTGCACTAGATAATGAAGAATGGATAAGTGCTATGAATGATGAGATTGAACAGATTGAGAAGAACAAGACATGGTCACTTGTGCCAAGACCAGATGACAAGAATGTCATCGGTACAAAATGGATATTCAGGAACAAAATGAACGAGAATGGAGAAGTCACAAGGAACAAAACAAGACTAGTATGCAAGGGGTATGCACAAGAGGAAGGTATAGACTATGGAGAAACCTTTGCACCTTTTTCTAGGCTAGAAGGAGTAAGAATTCTACTTGCTTATGCTGCATACAAAGGATTTAAAGTATATCAAATGGACGTCAAGTCAACATTCCTAAATAGAATACTTGAAGAAGAGGTATACATTGAGCAACCAGAAGGGTTTGTGTATCTAGACAAGAGGAATATGGTATGTAGACTTCACAAAGCCTTGTATGGATTGAAACAAGCTCCCAGAGCCTAGTATGAATGACTTCATTCCTATCTAATAAGTATTGGATTCATGAGGACTAGTGAAAACAATAATCTTTATT
>MU223325.1:161323-171354 GCA_018584345.1 Thuja plicata
TAAGATCATTTTTTTGAAATGCATATTTTTTCCCCAAAAAATCTGGATCTTCTCATATCCTACCCCCGCCAAAAGCGAAGATTTACACACTTCTGCAAAGAACGTTTGAAGGACAATAAACACGCAGTAGACAGCAAATAATACCTGTTCAAAGCAGCTCAAGCGTCGAACAGCAAAATACACAGCAGACAACAAATAATGTATTTTATTCTTAGGCAAATAATGTGAAATTTTTTCGAACAATTTAAAATTTTACTTAGTTGTAAATTATACTTTGCCTAACGAAACTATGGCCATTTTGAGACACAATTGTAAATTCCAGTAAATTATTGTACTTTCTATACAATAGTTTATAATTATATGCGTGTTAATTTTTTATACAAGGTCTTAAAATGATAGACATTTAGATTTTATTATTATTTTAAGTTATTAGTTTCAAATAGGACAATATATAAGTAATTATACTATTAATTTATTATAAAAAATTTATTTACGATTTACAATTTTTATTAAAATTATTGTAAAATATTTTTATTGTAGGATAAAAAATTTTATTTTTCTTTTATTCATTAAATAACTGCTAAGGGCAACACTAATATATGAAAGTCCAAAAAATCTTACATCAACAAGTAGTATCATACTATCAAAATATCTTGATAATATATTTTAACTGAAAATTGTCTATCAACCAAACTGAAAGCCATCTATCAACCTGACTATCTGAAATAGGTGGATCTAGAGAACCTGAAAATTTCACAGTCTCAAATCCAAGGGAAAATGATGCCAAGTCATAGCGCTCGTTGCACTGATTCCAAAACTATATTCAGTTTCAAAAATGGAGTTCGTATGTGGAAGTTATGGTCGGTCAAACTTGGGTTGACTAAATTGACCAAGGTTGACCCTGATGATGTTAGCATGGTAAGTGGCACAATTTTTGACGTGGCTCAAGCTGACTAATTCAGTTTTGACATGTGTCACTGGAGAGGCGAGTGAAAATATGCGACAACCACCAATTTCCCGCCTTACCAACGTGCCAACCATGCTATTTGAGTGTTAAATGGAATTTCTTTTATTAAAAGGCTTTTTAAATTGTGGTGACCGAAAATGGTGCCGACGGGTTTTGAACCCGCCACCTTCAGCCTCACACTCACAACAATCCCAATGCGGAGGAAAATCATTTTGTTAAAATACCACTCCCTATTTTAAAGCTAAAATCAAAACAAATAACCATAAAGTTTTAAAATAAATCCAAAATGTTATCTTGTAAGGTTTAAATTATAAAAGCCAAAAATTATTACGGGTTGTGAATATCCATTGTTATAAAATAAAGGATATAGATGCTTTTATTGGGAGATAAAGTTGTTTTTAGAAGATAGGGGAAATATTATGGTTAAACTCTAATTTTGGCATGTAAAATTGTATAAAAGGGGGTTATTTTCCTTGTAAAGGAAATTAGCCTGGGTGGAAAATTTAGACTTTGGAGGATTTTGGAGATTGGAGAATTATTTTGTGCAGGAAAAATTCTTTGTGAGAAGAAAATTTGCAAGGTGTTATTACACACCAAACATTGTAAAATGAGAGATTGTGAGAAAATTGTATGCAGGTTTTGAAAGCTTGGGTATTGTAACAAAGCATAGTTTTGCTTGGCAATATCAATAAAGCAGTCCCAACATTGAGAAGTGGACCCAAAGATGTAGTCCTTATACGACGAACATCGTTATCAACCTGTGTTTGATCCTTCTATCTTCTACCTTATTATTCTTCTATCTCCTGTCTTACATTCTCCTTAATTTCTTTCTTCTATTTCATTTTAGTTTAAATTCTTACTCTAATTACTTTATTTTAGTAATTAGTTAAGTTATTTAAATTTTGTAAAAGTGTCCCTAATTGTAATTTCAATGGTTAAAAAGAATAATCACGCAATTCTGCCTAGATCGGGAAAAACTGTAATTGGAATTAATTTACAATTTTTATTGTAAACACTAATTATAGAACAAGTGGTATCAGAGCCCGTTTGCATGAAATTGCAGGTGGTGAATGTTAACCAAGTTGAAATGAAGAAAGGAGAAGGTACACTTACTGAGTTCAATCTAGAGATTGGGAAAAGAAGGAATTTTCCTTGGTCAAAGATGGCACATGAACAAAATCTTGCTGAGTTTGATACAGAAGCCTTCCAGAGAGATTTTTTGGAAATGAAGACATTGGTGGATATTTTGATCCAAGAGAGACATGAACGACGTACGAGAAAGGCAGACAAGGCTAGAAAGAAGGAGGAATCTAAATCCTCGTCAAAAGATGACAAAGGCAAAGGAGTAGGAGGTGGTGGTGACACTCCTGAACCTCCATTCCCATCTTCTCCATCTTCTTCTTTGTCTTCTTCTTCTTTGTCTAAATCTTCTAAAAAGAAACAACTTGTGCAAACTAACACACCTTTGTTAAAATTGGATGTTAAATTTGAGTTGCCTATATATAATGGTGAATTGGATGCAAAGAAATTGGATAACTAGCTTAAGCAGATAGAAGTGTATTGCAGGGTTCAGCAAATCTTGGATGGTGCTTCCAAAATACAACTTGCTACTCTCCAGATGGGAGGTACTACATTAGTATGGTGGGAGAGTAAGATTCAAGATGATCTTGCTACACATGGTAAAATCATTTCATCTTGGTATGAATTTACATCTTCTTTAAAGAAACAGTTTTATCCTTTGGGTTATATGCAACAAGCTATTATGGACTGGCAAAATTTAAGACAGGGTAAAGGACAGTCTGTGCAAGAGTATACACAGTTGTTTAGAAAGAAAGAACTTATACTTGGTATCCCACTTTATACACAAGAAACTTTATTAAAGTATATAGGTGGATTGCATTCACATTTGAAACATACAATCTTGATGTTTAGTCCATCTAACTTTGATGAAGTGTGTACAAGCAACCCATATTGAAGTAGGTGGAGGAAACACAAGTTTCAGTGCAAAGAGGGAATTTGTTCCTCCTGAAGGAAACAAGAAGGGTAAGAAGGTATCTACTATGTAGAAAGAGGAAGGTGAAAAGCCTACTTGTTCACATTGTCAAAAGAAAGGGCACAAAGATGCAAAGTGTTGGAAATTGCATCCAGAATTGAAACCACAGTGGTTTAAGAAGGATCATAAAGGAAAGAAAAAGACCACAACTATTTCTCAGGACCTTGGTTCAAAATCTAGTGATGAAACCAAGATAGCAGTTATGGGTTTGAAAGGTAAATATTTTATTTATTCTACTACTAATGTTTCATGTAATACTTCCAAAAGTCATATTGTTCCTGAAGATAGTAAAAGATGTGAACTTTTTCATATAAGCGTGATTTCAAAGAACACTAAAATCAACACATTGATAGATAGTGGGTCCCAAGTTAACTTAATTTTTGTTAAACAATTGGGATTGGAAAACAAGCCACATAAGAGACCTTATCCTTTGGGTTGGGTGTGCAATGATAACAGATTGCGAGTAACTAAGAAATGTAAGTTAAAATTTACAATAACATCTAAGTACATAGATGAGGTTGAATTTGATGTGGTTCCACTTGATATCTATGGGATTGTGTTGGGTAGCCCATATTTATATGATAGGAAAGCTATCTTCTATATGGAGCATAACAAGTATCACTTATTTAAAAATGGAATTGAATACATTGTAAAAGCTCATCGCATGAAGAATGTTGGATCAATTGTAAATATAGGGCATTTGAAAATGATTGTAAATGCAAGAAAAAAACTGGCTCTCATGTCAGACACAGCTAGTCAGGATCAGATGCAAGTAGAATCAAGTCCTCGGGCAGTGATTGTAATAGAGGGTTTGAGTGATTCATTTTCTAATGATGTTTTTGTACATGAGATCCAAAGTGTTGACACGTTTTCCTTTTCATCAATTTGTTCAGTATTGTTTCTTTTGTTCTTATTAGTTGGTACTATGTGGGTGATGGATGTAACAATTTACATTGGTGGATGTGTTGGATATTATGTTAGCAATATTATTTCATTTCTCATGATGTTTGTTATGAGTCAGATATTCATAATTCCAATAGGTTGTGCAGATGATACTGGACAAGTGAGGCAAATATGCCCTCACTTAAAATGTATGTAAAATAGAGTTTTGGAGGTCTAAAAGCTTCTCAATGGGGAGGAATGATGTAGGTGGATCCAGAGAACCTAGAAATTTCACAGTCTCAAATCCAAGGTAAAATGATGCCAAGTCATAGTGCTCATCGCATTGATTCTGGAACTATATTCGGTTTCAAAAATGGAGTCCGTATGTTGAATTACAGTCGGTCAAACTTAGGTTGACTAAATTGACCAAGGTTGACCCTAATGATGTCAGCATGAAAAGTGGCACAATTTTTGATGTGGCTCAAGTGGACCAATCTGGTTTTTATGCATGTCACTAAATAGGCAAGTGAAAATATGCCACATGGCACTTTGGGTTAACTAGTTTGACTATACACGTTTGACTCCTGCAGGCATTTGGCCACCTGTTAACCACCAATTTTCCCCCTTACCAATGCGCCAACCATGTTATTAGAGTGTTAAATGGCATTTATTTTATTTAAAGGATTTTTAATTTGTAAAGACCGAAAATGGTGCTAACGGGTGTTGAAACCACTACCTTCGGCCTCGTACTCACAACAAATCCCAATGCACTATGCGAATGTTTTGGAACAAATTGTGGAGGAAAATCACTTTGTTAAAATACTACTCCCTATTTTAAACTAAAATCAAAACAAATAACCATAAAGTTTTAAAATAAATCTGAAATGTTATCTTGTAACGCTTAAATTATAAAAGCCAAAAAATATGACGGGTTGTGAATATCCTTTGTTATAAAATAAAGGATATAGAAGCTTTTATTGGGAGATAAAGTTGTTTTTAGAAGATAGGGGAAATATTATGGTTAAACTCTAATTTTGGCAAGTAAAATTGTATAAAAGGGGGTTATTTTCCTTATAAAGGCAATTAGCTTGGGAGGAAAATTTAGACTTTGGAGGATTTTGGAGATTGGAGAATTATTTCTTGGAGGGAAAATTCTTTGTGACAAGAAAATTTGCAAGGTGTTATTACACACCAAAAAGTGTAAAGTGAGAGATTGTGAGGAAACTGTATGCAGGTTCTGAAATCTTGGGTGTTGTATCAAAGCATAGTTTTGCTTTGTGATATCAATAAAGTGGTCCCAACATTAAGAAGCAGACCCAAAGACGTAGTCCTTATAGGATGAACACCGTTATCAACCTGTGTTGATCCTTCTATCTTCTATCTTATTATTCTTCTATCTCCTATCTTACATTCTCCTTAATTTATTTCTGCTATTTCATTTCAGTTTAAATTCTTATTCTAATTACTTTATTTTAGTAATTAGATAAGTTCTTTAAATTTTGTAAAAGTTGCCTTAATTGTAATTTCAATGGTTAAAAAGCATAATCACGCAATTTTTCCTGGATCGGGAAAAACTGTGATTGGAATTAATTTACAAGTTTTATTGTATACACTAATTACAGATCACTATCACCAAATCCACCCTAAAATGGATGATGGTTGTATACATGCATATTATTAAATATTAAACTCGATCATAAAGATGGACCTATGTATAAATGTAATCTAGTAACTACTAGACATGAAGTTATCCAGAAGTCTGGACCACCAATCCAAGCGCCTCCTCTATTGCATGAACCTTATCCAGGCATCTAGGGCCACAATTTGCATCAAAAGGAAGAAATAATTTGTTGTTCACCCTTGATCACATCTTCCTCACCATCACTGAAAATACCTTCTAAAACCATATACTTCCAAAACCACCCTACACCACCCTCCTTTGTAGGTCCAATATTTTCTTTAAAAAAGAGCATTGCATCTCACCATCATCAACCACTATTCAATTCTTGAGACATCCTCCTAGTTGAGAAGAAGGAATTTATTCACCTCTTATCCTTTCCTATTGGTGCAGGAGCACCCTAGAAAAACTAAGCCTTTCTTTCGCACTTCTGGACTCCCTCAAGTCCCTAATAGTCCATAGGACATGTTGATCGTAAAGGTTTCATATTGGACATGTCTTGTAAGACCTAGTCCCAAGATTGGCATTTATAAGCCCTTGGTCAACTATTGGTCAACTAGTGTCCCAAACCTTAGAAATAGGTCAATTTATTATATTTTCATATTTTTGGGTCCATAAGGGATCATAACTTATAGGTTTAGACCAAGTTTGGTCACCTAGGTTGAAAATTGCAAAATTGCTAAAAAGTTGTCAAGCAACTTTTAAGCAACTATTAGCAAATTTTGCCAAGTATTGTAAAAACCATTCCCAAATGGCTAGTTGGTTTAAAAATGGGATATAACCATTGGGAATACCTACATAAGCCCTTATAGGCGGGTGGTAGGATGATATGTTTTGTAATTTTGGCATTCAAATCAATAAAAATCAACCATTTTCCTGCAAATTTGAGGAACATACAATTGGTACGGACACGTACAGAGTCTTGGGGATGAAATTATGACATATTAAGATATCCCTATGAAGTATCTTCCATTTTAATTTCATTTCATTCACTAATTCACTCTGTAATGAGAGTTATAACATTTTTACTCCTGCTTCCTGGTTTTTAGGCCCTAATTCAGGGTTTCATAAAAAATTATGTGCATTTATCGGTCCACCATGGGAATCTAATGCCCCTTGGTGGAATTTTAGTATTGACCATGATCTTTAAGGTTATGTAGGTTTGGTCTGTCAATATGAAGGGAGGTGGATTTGGCCTGATGCCCTAGGTGTACATGTCCATGTGTGCACCAATATGAGTTTGTGTACAGTCCACATGACTTTCCTTTGGGGATTCACCAAGATCTCTAAATTGGTGTGTAAAGTCCTTATATATGCCCTCACATGATCCAAGTGTTAGATTGGATTCTTGTTTCATGGAAGTAGCACTTGTAGTGTAATTGAAGATGTAATTAGGCCTAAGTGCCTTGACAAATCTGTGTGGCATCCTGTCTTCCCTTCACTTCCAAGTTTTGGTGCTTAAGTCTGATCCCTTAAGCCATAAAGGGTGTCTTAATCTATGATATGTTGAGAGGGTTATGTGGAACTATTTTTCGTTATTTCAAAAATCCTACTATAAAAGGCTATAAGCCTAGTAGTGAGTTATCAAAGCAACTATGTCCAAAGTGTTACAAATGATGAGTAGAACCAGTGGATCTTTGTCGCAGGGACCTAAATAGGCCAATTCCATGAATGTGTTTCACCCCTAGTCCTTGGAGTTATTATGGGGCAGAATTTGATTAATTCTAGTGTATGTACCTAGTATCCAACTATTGGGGGTTGGTGTTGAAGACTTTCTTGAACCTAGTGATTAGGTTGCCCTGCTTGGGATAGGTTGTGATAACCTAGATACAATTCATTTATGCACTTGTGATAAGTGTAGTAGCACTTTACCTCTTGGTACTTGAAGATTTGAAGGACAACCAGTCCTTTGGGACTTCTAACTGCCCACTCTACATCAAGTGGTATCAAAGCTATGTCTGCTCCTAATGATGAAGAAATCCCTACAATGGTTACAAACATGGAACTTGCAAGGACAGTGAGAGAACATAATAAAGTGAATGCAGCCCTAACCAAGAGGCTTCAAGAACTTGAGAACAAGGTAGAGAGGGGAAGAGAAGACATTTCTGATGATGAAGAAGGGAGTGAAGAGGAAGATGACACTTCTAAACAGGATGAGAACATTCCTACAGACCAAAGACCCCTCTTAGATGCTTTAAATTCTATGGGGAGAAGAACCATGGAGGAGAAGTTGGATTTAAAAAATTTCAATGGAAATATGAATGCATATTTGGCCTTAGATTGGATTGAGGCCTTGACAATATTCTTTGAATGTGAAGACATTTATAAGAAGCATAGAGTAAAGATGGCAAAATCCAAGTTGAAGGGAGCAGCTCTAACTTGGTGGAATTTCATCCAAACAGAGAGGGTGAAGACTGGTAGAAGCATGATCGCTTCATGGAACAAGATGATAGAATTGATAAAGGAGACATATGTACCTAAATATTATGGGGTACAAATCCATAGAAGGAAGAAAAACCTAAAGCAAAAGGACATGGATTTCGGCTCATACACTGAGGAGTTCCTAAGCTATGCATGAAGACTAATGCAACAAAGAATGAGGAAGAAAAATTATCAAGATACATGAATGGTCTCAAGGTGTCCATCCAAGAAGAACTAAGCCTACATATCCCTACATAAGTAAACAAATGTTATCAGATGACAATCAAGGTAGAGGATAAATGGAAGAGAAAGTAAGACTTTGGCAAAGGAAAGATCAATGATGGTGGAAAGAGTTTCAGAGGAAGGGGTACCTCTTGGAATATAGGACAATACAACGGTAGTAGTAGAAAGACCCTTGACCAAGGCCAAGGAGACAAAGAACATGATGAATCCAATTTCAGAGGGAATTTCAGAGGAAGGAGACCCTTCAACAAAGGGAGAGGAAGAGGAAATGAACCTTTGAAATGTTACTACTGCAATCATCTTGGACACCATGTAGGGAGATTCCCGTAAAAAGAAATAACAAAAACCATGGAGAAAGGAAGACACAACTCATTCAATAAGACAAACAAGAGGATGAAACCAACCCAAGGGAATTAGAACCAAAGGAAGGAGCATGTTTGATGATGAGGCCAGCTTTCCTGCAAGTACCACAAACTCATGAACCACCTCAAAGGAAGAGCCTCTTTAGGATAAAGATCAAATGCCATGGAAAGGTATGTAATCTCCTTATTGATTCAAGTTCAACTGAAAATTTGGTGTCTCTTGAAATGGTCCAAAAATGAAACTTATCTAAGAAGCCACACCCCTTTCCCTACCATGTCTCTTGGTTAACCAAAGGTCAACAAACTCTAGTAACTGAACAAGCATGGGTAGAATTTTCTATAGAAGATTTTAAAGATAAAGTACTATGTGATGTAGTGGAAATGGATGCTTCCCACATCTTACTAGGTAGACCTTGGCAATATGATGTGGATGCCACACATCATTGTAGAAAGAACACCTAATCCATCACCAAAAATGGGGTAACATTTACCATGAAGCCTTTCCCTAACTCAAAAGCAAAAAAAGAGCCCACTGTAATCACAATAGGGGAAAAATAGTTGATGAAGACATTGAAGGAACCTGAATCTCAGAATTTTATACTCTTTTCCAAGCCTAAGGACAGTGTGGAAACATGTAAGAAGGAACAAATACCAAAATAAATCAAGGCACTATTGGATAATTAGAGTGATGTCACAGGTAGTGACCAACCCTCAAGCCTCCCTCCCTTAAGAGAAATTAGCCATCAAATAGATCTGATACCTGGCACCTCTTTACCAAATAAGGTACCTTATAAAATGACTCCTACTCAAAATGCAGAGATTGCAAGACAAATCAGTTAGTTGCTTGAGAAAGGACTAATTCAAAAGAGCCTTAGCCCATGTGTTGTCCCATCAGTCCTAGCACCCAAGAAGAATGGAAAATGGAGGTTATGTATAGACAGAAGGGCCATAAACAAAATCACCATAAGATATAGATTTCCCATTCCAAGAATGGAAGACTTACTTGATCAATTAGGAAATGCTTGTTACTTCACCGAGATACACTTGAAATCAGGATATCACCACATCAAAATAAAGCTAGGTGATGAATGAAAGAGTGCATTTAAAACAACTGAAGGCCTTTTTGAATGGCTTGTCATGCCTTTTGGGTTAAGCAATTCCCCAAGCACATTCATGAGTCTCATGAATGATATTTTCATTGATTTTATTGGGAATTTTGTAGTACTCTATCTGGATGACATACTTTAAAGTCATAGCAAAGAAGAACATCTTGAACATGTGGAACAGGTTTTGAGGAAGCTCTATCAACACAAGTTAGTCATTAACTTGGATAAGTGCATGTTCATGAAGAAGGAACTCACCTTCTTAGGTTTTGTCATCTCTCAAGGCACCCTTAATATGGATCCTACCAAATTTGAAGCTATT
>MU223325.1:172620-184864 GCA_018584345.1 Thuja plicata
AATAGAGGTGGTCAATAGGTCACTTGGCAATCTCCTAAGGTGCCTCACAAAATAGTGCACTCAAAGTTTGGATATGATTCTTCCCCAAGAAGAATTTGTTTTTAATGACTCTTTAAATAGGTGTATGAGCATAAAACCTTTCCAAACTATCTATGGCCTACACCCCAAGGGTCCTCTAGACCTAGTAGAGTTACCTTCATATTTCATAGTGAGTGCACAAGGTGAAGACATAGAAAAGATAATCACCAAAGTACAGGCATAAGTAAAAGACACCTTGTAGTAGTCCACCATGAAATACAAAGCACATGAAGATAAGAAAAGGAGAGAGATTCATTTCCAAATTGGAGATAAGGTATGGGCATATCTAAGGAAAGAGAGACTACCTAAGGGAAAATACTCAAAGCTACACCTGAAGAAAGTTGGGCCATGCACCATTCTCAATAAGATGGGTGAAAATGCTTATGAAATCTCTCTTCCTCCTACCTTATTGATCTCTCCTATATTTAATGTTTCAGATCTCACCCCTTACAAATGTGTTTCAAATGTAACAAATGTGTAGGGTCCACAAAACAAGGAAGATGGAGACTATGTAACAAATCTTCCACAAAGAAAACCAGTGGAGTCTGAAACAATTCTTGAGTCCAAGGTGCTAAAGCAAACAAGGAATCATAAGTATATGCAATACCTGGTCAATTGGAAAGGACACCCTAATATTGATTCTACCTAGATGACAGAGGAGCAAATTAAACAACATGGCATCACTCTTGTTTAGTTAACTTCAAGTGGAAACTTGAGTTCAAATCCTCATGGGGAGTATCGTGCAGGAGCACCCTTGAAAAAAAAAACCTTTCTTTGGCACTTATGGACTCCCTCAAGTCCCTAATAGTCCATAGGACATTTTGGTCATAAAGGTTTCATATTGGACACATCTTGTAAGACCTAGTCCCAAGATTGGCATTTATAAGCCCTTGGTCAACTATTGGTAAACTATTGGTAAACTATGTCCCAAACCTTAGAAATAGTTAAATTTATTATATTTTGCATGTTTTATATGTTTTTTTCCATAATGAATCATAACTTATAGGTTTAGACCAAGTTTGGTCACCTAGGTTGAAAATTGCAAAATATTGCAAAATTGCTAAAACGTTGTCAAGCAACTTTTAAGAAAGTATTAGCAACTTTTGCCAAATATTGTAAAAACCATTCCCAAATGGCTAGTTGGTTTAAAAATGGGATGTAACCATTGGTAATTCCTACATAAGCCCTTACACGTGGGTGTTAGGATGATCTTTTTTGTAATTTTGGCATTCAAATCAATAAAAATCAACCATTTTCCTGCAAATTCAAGGAACAAACAATTGGTACATAAAGGTAAAGAGTCTTGGGGATGAAAGTATAACATATTAAGATATAAATATGAATTAGCTTCCATTTTCATTTTCTTTAATTCCCTAGTTCTCTTTGCAATTACATTTATAACATTTTTACTCCCACTTCCTTGTTTTTAGGCCCTAAATCAAGGTTTCATAAAAAATTGTGTCCATTTCTTGATTCCACCATGGGAATCTAATGCCCCTTGGTGGAATCCTAGTATTGAACATGATCTTTAAGGTTATGTAGGTTTGGTCTTTCAATATTTAGGTATGTGGATTTGGCCTAATGCCCTAGGTGTACATATCCATGTGTGCACCAATATGCATTTGTGTACAGTCCACATAACTTTCCTTTGGGGTTTCACCAAGACCTCTAAATCGGTGTGTAAAGTCCTTATGTATGCCCTCACATGATCCAAGTGATATATTGGATTCTTGTTGCATGCAAGTAGAACTTTTAGTGTAATTGGAGACCTAATTAGGCCTAAGTGCCTTGACAAATATGTGTGTCATCCTATCTTCCCTTCACTTCCAAGTTTTGGTGCTTAATTCTGATCCCTTAAGACATAAAGGGTGTTTGAATCTTTGATCTATTGAGAGGGTTATGTGGAAGTATTTTGTGGTGCAGGGAACCTCCTGAAACTCCTAAATTTTCTTACTTTTGTGTTTTTAATAAGGTGCATCCATGAGATCACCCTTGTGTGTGTCTGTTTGTTTGGGTCTTTGATGTAAGGTGAAGGACCTATGGTGAGTTATAAACCTAGGTTCCTGAAACCATGGTTAGGCCTTGTTTAGTTGTTGTTTTTGTGTTTTTAGTTAGATGTTATTTTTCTAAGTCCTTAGTTAGCTCCTAGTCATGTGTTGGCCCTCTCCCAACCCTTGGGAGGTCAGTAAGGTTGGATTTTGCCCAAATTAGTAACTCTGTCACTTATTTCCAAAAAGTTGTCTTTTTGCAAAATGTTGCATGAGAAAATTTTGCAAAATGTTGCTCCGTATATGACAACTTCTTTGTAACCAACCTCACCCACCTTATAAATCTTCTGAAACACTTGGAGGATGCTATTAGGTGAGAGGATACCTTCCATGAAGATGAGATCACAGCGTGTATGAAGTTTGATGTTTGAGCAAGGAAATAGAAGAGTGTTTTGAGTCATTTCTATATGGTATAACCTAGTACAGATTCATTTGGAAGATCAAGTTGCAAATATTTGTAACTCCTTGAGTCTACTAACCTTACGAGTTGATTTGAGGTGTTTTTGTTAAGTTAGTGAAAAGTTGTCGATTTTACATTCTTGCTGTCTGAGAAACCAAGGCTCTACTGGGTCAGTCTCAAAGATGTGATCCTAGCAAGAGATTTATCTAGTAAATCTCCTCATCCTCTTGGAAAATGCTATCTAGGATCATGGTCTCTAGGAATCTAGAAGCTCAGGCTCTCACTCTTAGTCCTTCTATTTTTAAGATCAAGCCCTAGGATAAATATCTCTATGTAATTAGCCTAGTCTGTTAGTAGAGTCACATGCATGTGTAATATATGAGTTTGGGGATAAAAAAAAAAATGTTTCTAGACTAATTTGGGGTAGGGGAATCCATCCAAAGCTCTTCATTTCATCCATGAACCCACCTTCTATCACTTTCCTTACAAACCAAGCCTAAACTAGCTAATTAGGTATGTGTGTTTTGTGAGGGATTAGGAGTGCAGGAGTGGAGTGAGGTGTTCATGCTTTGGGAGGTTTACAAAATCCATAAAGGGTGTTTAGAAACCCAATCAGATCCTTTAGATCCCACTGTCACAAAAATTTATGTCCCAAAAACCCACTAGTTAGGGATACACAGAATCCTAGGGTATTTGGGGATCGACTAACTTTGGGTCTTCAAGAAAAAAAATAATGGTGGATTATTGGTCCCTAAGGTCTGTTAAGAGTCTTAAATATCTTAGGGTAGAGTTTTGAATTCAATGGTGAAGTTGTACACCTTATTGTGTGGTTTAGGGAAAGTGTCCGTAAAGGAAGAATTGCTTTGTTCCATAGCTTGATTTGGAGAACCAAGAGAGAACAAGGGAAACCTATTGAACCCTTGGACAAGTCAAGAGACATCCTAAGAAGACTTTTGTGGAGTGAGATTGATAAAAGTTGGGGTTTGAAGAGGTATCAAATACCTTATTCCCATTAAGGTCTTTTTGCAGTGCTCTCTGCATCAGATGGTATCAAAGCCTGACAAGATCTTGGAAGGAGTGAAGAATGGAGGAGAGTATAGAAAGTTCTCTAGAAGAGGAAGTCGTCACTAGAATCACTAATGTGGAATTGGAAAAAATTGTCAAGGAACAAGTAGCCAAGAACAAGAGGATGGAATAGGAGATACAAAAGTTGAAAGACCTCCAAATGGAAAAGGGGGAAGGAGAACAAGAAGAGGAAGAAGAAGAAGAGGAAGAGCGGGAGAAATATGAGACAAAGAACATGCCTGTAGACCAATTACAACTTCTTGAAGCTCTTGAAAGAGTTGGAAGAAGGGATCAAAAATTAGACATGCCCATGTTTTGTGGGAAAATGGATCTTGAAGAATGCATGGGTTGGGTGGAAGCTTTGGAGAACTACTTTGAGTACGACAACATCTCTGAGAATCAAAAGGTTAAGGTTGAAATATCCAGAATGAGAGGTCCTACCTTGAGTTGGTTGAACTTTATACAAAATTAAAGATTGGAGGAAGGAAGGAAGGAATCCTATCTCAACATGGAAGAAGATGTTGGTTGAAGTCAAGAAGCAATTTGTACCTGAAGAATATGAGATCACCCTCCACAAGAAGCTTCAAAATCTTAGCCAGAAGGACCTTGATGTGAGTGGGTACACTGAGGAATTTCATAGAATGACCTTGAAGGCTAGAGTTCCTGAAAATGAGAAGCACAAGCTTGCAAGGTACATCAATGGACTGAAATACAGTATCCAAGATGAAATCAGTTTGTTCAACCCTGAATTAGTACACAAATGCTTCCAAATGTCACTAAAAATTGAAGAAAATAAGAAGAGAAGGGGAGAAAAAAACAATAGAGGAAGAGGGAATAAATTCAGGGTTAGAAGTAGATTCAATGGCAGAGGACCATTTCAAAGAAGTCAAGGGGAGTTTAGTAACCATGAGTTAGAAGGAGAGAACAATAACAGAAACAATTTCAGAGGAAGGAGGTCAAACAATAGGGGAAGAGGACCTAGTGTCTTCATAGGGAAGTGTTTTACATGTAATCAAGTTGGACACCAGTCCTTCAGATGGCCTGGGAAGAGTGGCACCAACAGACAAGGAGGGGACATAACAGTACAACTTACTCAAGAGGATGATAACCAAAGTGTATCCTCCTATCACTCTGCAACTTCAAGACCTGCAAATCCAGAGCAAGGAGAATGTTTAATGATGCAAAGGACACTCCTAAGAGTACATACTACTATAGGACCACCTTAGAGGAATTCCTTATCCAGAACAAGTTGTAAGGTGAACAATAAGGTATGCAAAGTCATAGCTGATTCTAGCTCTACAGATAATATTGCATCTAGGGAGTTAGTCACTAAGCTTAAGTTGCATGTTATTCCTCATCTCTTCTCTTACAAGGCTTCTTGGTTGACAAAAGAAAAGCAAACCATTATCAATGAGAAAGTTTGGGTAGACTTTAAGATAGGGGAGTATAGAGATAGGGTTCTATGTAATATTACAAAGATGGATGCATGTCATCTATTATTAGGGAGGCCTTGGAAATATGATGTAGATGCTAAGCATGATGGAAAATCCAATGTTTATACTATAACTAAGGATGGTGTTGAATATGTAATGAACCCACTCCCTGACTATGACAAAGAAAATAATGCTACTAGTATTTTCTTACACATAGGAGAAAAAGAATTAATGAAAGTACTAAAGGAGAAGGATACACCATGTTATACCCTAGTAGTGAGGCCCAAAAAGACACCTTTGAAGGAGTCCAAAGTCCAAGTCCCCACTAGGGATGTAGGTCCCAAAGAAGTGAAGGCATTGTTAGACCAGTATAAAGGTATCATTACTGAGAACACACCAGAGTCTTTTCCATCTAAGAGGGAAGTAAGTCACTATATAGACTTCATACCATGGGCCACTCTTCCCAATAAGGTAGCATATAAGATAACCCCTGAACATAATCAAGAGATAACAAGACAGATTGGAGAATTGTTGTCAAAAGGTCTCATTAGGAAGAGTGTGAGTCCTTGTGTTGTCCCAGTAGTCCTAGCACCCAAGAAAGAAGGCACATGGAGGTTATGTATGTATTCTAGGGATATCAATAGGATAACCATCAGATATAGGTTTCCTATGCCTAGAATAGAGGATTTGATGGACTGTTTAGGGGGTGCAAGTTACTATTCCAAGAAGATAGATCTCAAAAGTGGCTACCATCAAATAAGAATTAGAGAGAGAGATGAATGGAAGATAGAATTTAATAATATGCAAGGCCTTTATGAGTGGCTTGTGATTCCTTTTTGCCTTTCCAATGCTCCAAGCACCTTTATGAGATTGATGAATGAAGTATTGAGACCTTTTCTTAAAAAAATTGTTGTTGTATACCTTGATGAAATTTTCATCTTTAGCAGGAGCAAGGAAGAACATCTCAAGAATTTGTACATGGTGATGAGGAAACTTCATGAGCTGAAGTTGAAAATCAATAAAGATAAGTGTGTATTTCTTCAAGAAGAACTTGTGTTCTTGGGCTTTGTGATCTCAAAAGACTGTCTCAAGATGGATCTTACCAAAGTTGAAGCCATCCTCAATCGGCCACCTCCTACTACTCCATTAGAGGTAAAGAGTTTTCATGGCTTATCTATTTTTTATATAAAATTCATCATAAATTTTAGTGGCATATGTGCTCCCATAATTAACACCATTAAGGGTGGAAGAAAATGCATATTTTCATAGACTAATGAAGCTAATGAGTCCTTTGAGTTTCTAAAGAAAAATATTGCAAAGCATCCTATCCTAGTCCTACCAGGCTTTCACAAGGTATTCACAGTTGAATGTGATGCAAGCAACAAAGCTATTGGAGGAGTCTTGAGCCAAGAAGGGAGGCCAGTTGCTTTTTTCAGTGAGAAGCTCAATGAAGCCAAGAAAAAATCCTCGACTTATGATCTTGAAATGTATGCAACGGTTCAGTCACTTAGGAAATGGAGGAATTATTTATTTCCCAAGGAGTTTGCTGTTTTTACGGATAATCATGCACTTAGTTTTCTAAACAAGCAGGAGAAACTTAACCACAGACATGTGAAGTGGATGGAGTTCTTGAAGTCTTATACATTTTCCATCAAGCATAAGAAAGGGGTTGTGAAAAAAGTTGTTGACGCTCTCAGTAGGAGATATTTGACCACTCAAGCCATCTAGTTAGAGAGTTTTGGGGTCCATTCCATGAAGGATATGCATGTTAAAGATGAAGATTTTAAAGAAGCTTATCAGATTTGCATTGAGATGACAAACAAATACCATACTAATTTCTCTGAGTTTATTGTACAAGATGGTCTTCTTTTCAAAGGGAGTTCTTTATGTGTCCTAAAGGGATCTATGAGGGAGACCATTATCAAAGAGAAGCACTATGGAAGCTTAGCTGGCCACTTTGGAGTAGACAAGAATTTGGAGTTGGTTAGAAGGTTCTACCATTGGCCAAAATTATAGACAGAAGTTAGGAATTTTGTGGAGAGTTGTTTAGTTTACCAACAAGCCAAAGGAAAAACCTCCAATGCTAGATTGTAAACTCCTTTACTCATCCCTCCCAAACCATGGGATTCAGTGAGTATGGACTTTGTCCTAGGTCTTTCAAAGACCAAGTCTACTTTGTATAGCATTTATGTTGTAGTTGATAGATTTTCAAAAATGGCACACTTTATCCCTTGTAGGACAACTCATGATGCATCTCACATAGCAGGGTTGTTTGTTAGAAAGGTTGTAAGACTCCATGTAATCCCATTGTCCATCATATTAGATAGGGACCCTAAGTTCTTAGGTCACTTTTGGAGGACATTATGGAGGAAACTAGGAACAAATATTTCTTTGTCATCTGCATATCATCCACAGTCTGATGGTCAGATAGAAGTCATCAATAGATCCCTTGGTGACCTTCTAAGATACCTCATACAGGAACATGGAGCCACTTGGGATACCATTATAGCACAAGAAGAGTTCTCATTCAATGATTCAGTAAATCGAAGCACTGGTTTAACTCCATTCTAGATTGTCTATGGCACTCACCCTAGAGGAACATTGGAACTCAGGGATATCAAAGAAATGGACAAAAGAAGTGCACTAGCTGAAGACTTTGCTAAGGTAATGAAGAATATACATGATTAGGTGTAGATCAAGTTGAAGCATACCACTAAGAAATATAAAGCCCATCCTAACAAGAAGAGGAGAGATCTACAATTCAAGGTGGGAGACTTAGTGATGATCCACCTAAAGAAGGAGAGACTACCTAAAGATAAATACACAAATCTTATGATGAAAAATATTGTCCCTTTCAAGATTTTGAAGAAATGTGGCAACAATGCCTATAGAATTGATCTACCATATCACATTGGCTTATCACCCATTTTCAATGTTTTAGACATCTATGCTTATAAAGGAGAAGATAATGCTACTGATATTGCAGGTACTCCAAAACCTCCTACACTCCAACCACTCAAGGACATGCCACAAGCGAATCGTCATGAGATTGAAAGCATCCTAGACAAGAGAGTGAAAAAGAAAACTAGGAGAGGCACTTACTATGAATGCTTAGCCAAATGGAAACACCAACCAGTTGAAGATGCTACTTGGATGAACCCTGAAGACATTCTGAAGATAGGTTATCCACTTGAAGAATTCACAACTCAAGAGACTTGAGTTCTTTTTGTCATGAGGATTATGGTGAAGGGAACCTATTGAAATTCCTAAATTTTCTTTCTTTTGTGTTTTTAATAAGGTGCATCCATGAGATCACCCTTGTGTGTGTTTTTTGGTTTGGGTCTTTGATGTAAGGTGAAGGACCTATGGTGAGTCATAAACCTAGGTTCGTGAAACCATGGTTAGACCTTGTTTAGTTGTTGTTTTTGTGTGTCTAGTTAGATGTTATGTTTCTAAGTCCTTAGCTAGGTCCTAGTAATGTGTTTGACCTCTCCCACACCTTGGGAGGTCAGTAAGGTTGGATTTTTCCCAAATTAGCAACTCTGTCACTTATTACCAAAAAGTTGTCTTTTTGCAAAATGTTGCTTAGTATATGACAACTTATTTGTAACTAACCTCACCCACCTTATGAAGCTTCTAAAACTCTTGGAGGATGCTATTATGTGAGAGGATACCTTCCATGAAGATGAGATCACAGAGTGTACGAAGTTTGATGTTTGAGCAAGGAAATAGAAGAGTGTTTTGAGTCATTTCTGTATGGTATATCTTGATACAGATTCATTTCAAAGATCAAGTTGTAGAAATTTGTAATGCCTTGAATCTACTAACCTTTTGAGTTGATTTGAGGTGTTTTTGTTAAGTCAGTGAAAAGTTATCGATTTTACATTCTTGTTGTCTGAGAAACCAAGGCTCTACTGGGTCAGTCTCAAAGATGTGATCCTAGTAAGAGCTTTATCCAATGGATCTCCTCAGCCACTTGGAAACTTCTAGCTAGGATCATGTTCTCTAGGAATTCAAAAGCTTAGGCTCTCACTCTTAGTCCTTCTATTTTTAAGATCAATCCCTAGGCTAATTATCTCTATGTAATTAGCCTAGTCTGTTAGTACAGTCACATGCATGTGCAATATATGAGTTGGGGGATCAAAAAAAAGGTGTTTCTAGACTAATTTTTGGTAGGGGAATCCATCCAAATCTCTTCATTTCATCCATGAACCCACCTTCTATCACTTGCCTAAAAAACCAAACCTAAGTTAGCTAATTAGGTTTGTGTGTTTTGTGAGGGATTAGGGGTGCAGGAGTGGAGTGAGGTGTTCACGCTTTGGGAGGTTTAAAAAATCCATAAATGGTGTCTAGAAACCCAATTAGATCCTTTAGACCCCACTGTCACAAAAATTTAAGTCCCAAAAACCCAACGGTTAGGGCTAGAAGAAATCCTAGGTTGTTTGGGGTTCGACTAACTTTGGGTCTTCAAGACCAAAAATAATGGTGGATTCTTTGTCCCTAAGGTCTGTTAAGAGTCTTAAATCTCTTAGGATAGAGTTTTGAATTCACTGGTGAATTTTTACACATTATTGTGTGGTTTAGGGAAAGTGTCCCTAAAGGAGTAATTGCTTTGTTCCATAGCTTGATTTGGAGAACCAAGAGAGAACAAGGGAAACCTATTGAACCCTTGGACAAGTCAGGATACATCCTAAGAAGACTCTTGTGGAGTGAGATTGATCAAATTTGGGGTTTGAAGAGGTATCAAAGAGCTAGGGCCCATTAAGGTCTTCTTGCAGTGCTCTCTACATCATTTTGTGTTAAGTCAAAAATCCTACTAGAAAAGGCTATAAGCCTAGTAGTGAGTTATCAAAGTAACTATGTCCAAAGTGTTGCAAATGATGATTAGAACTAGTGGATCTTTTTCTCGGGGACCTAAATAGGCCAAGTCCATGAATGTGGATCACCCCTGGTCCTTGGAGTTATTATTGGGGGGATTTGAGTAATTCTAGTGTATGTGCCTAGTAGCCAACTATTAAAAGTTGGTGTTGAAGACTTTCTTGAACCTAGTGATTAGGTTTCCCTACTTGGGATAGGTTGTGATAACCTATATAGAAGTCATTTTTGGACTTGTGACAAGTGTAGGGGAACTTTACCTCTTGGTACTTGAATATTTGAAGGACAACTAGTCCTTTGGGACTTCTGACTGCCCACTCTACATCACCTATGAATCACATAATAATCCTTTGGAAAAGGGATCATGTTCATCCCATCAATGTTCTCCATCACATACTCTAGCTCTCCCAAGAAACCCTTCTTAGACAATTTCCTACGTAGAGCACATACCATTTCATTTGATTCACCAAAATCTACTAGGACTACAAAAAATAAAGTGGTGATATAAGTGTTCACCATGTATTAGTGCTCCACCAAAAGGAAACCCTTGCCTAGTATCCTCTACACTACAAGTATTACTATCCCATGAACATAAATCGAGACCTTTTTCAACTTCTTCTTTGAAATAGCCCCCAAAAATGACATTTTCCAATTTTTGAAAGCAAGCCTAGTCAACGTATCCATACTACGCCACCTCAATGTTTAAATGTCACAACTAGAGAGGAAAGGGAAGTGATTATTTTCACCTAGGCCATGACATATGTCACAGTAATGAATGTCTCACTTTTAAGAGTTGACAAAGTTGATGATCACCAAAATGTAGAAAGTTAATGCAAGAAATTAAATCAGTTAATGTATTATATTGTCATTGATGTCAACTTGATATACTTTGATTGGTCATATCCATATTGTCAAAGACTTCAAAGAACCAAAATAAATAAAGGTTATGTTATCAGTAATGCATAAAAGTTTAGTATACACCAATTGATAACAAATACTAACGGACAGTGCACACTGATGGATAGAGAACCTCAAGAAGACTCACAGTGTAAACCAAGAAAGATACCCAAGAAAGCATTACTGAGAAGAACCAAAGTGATACCCAAGCAGAACTGAAAGTCACAGTGTTTCCCGACGGAAAGAAAACCCCTACAGATAAACAACCCCGATGGATAGAGATGCCCGAGGACAACTGAAGTCAAGACTGGGAAAACAAGGAGTTTAACACCAATCAGAACTAAAGTTTAGAAATGACAAAAGACTTAGCTAGCAAGAGCTAATTATAGAGTTAATTGTTTGATTACATTGTTTCTATTGACTGGTTAAAAGCTAGAGATGAGCTAGAGATTTAAATCTAGTTTTATTCCAGTTGTCAAGAAGAAATCTAAAGATAAAACTAAAGCATGCTTTAAAGCAAGAATGGAGAGATTTGTAGATCATGTCAAGACCAAGAAAGACAAGGATGTAGAAATGGTGAAATTATTTCTATAAAAGAGAAGTTAAATCATAACAAATGGGGAAAAAGAAGAAGAGGATGTTGAAGAGAATTCTGGTGAATAAAGAAGTCTTCATACACACCTGATCATACAAGATAAAGAACATAGCTAAATTTTTCTGCAGACATCGAGCAACAAAGAAGAAACAACATTCACAAAGAAAAAAGAAGTGGAGCAAAGGAACAAAAGAGAAACATTGATCAGAAAGGTATAATGAGTTTACAATAGATCTGAACATCTGCAAAGTTTAGTTGTATTTATGAACAGATCATATACTATTTCAGTTTAACCGCTGGATCAGAAAGTCTCTTAATCGAGTAGGATCTAACCATCCTTTATATATTGAGATACATCCCAAGGAGTATCAAAAGGTTTTTCATGTTGACAAGCATAGTGAATGCAAAGGTCAAGTGATTAACTGTTAGTGATAAATCCTCTAACAAGGTCACACTTAATAGCGTGTTTGTAACCTTTAACAAGTTGGCTCTTCACCAAGCTCACTTCATAAGAGTGAAAATTTGGGTTACCGGTCCCAAGTGCTTTTTCCCTTAACAAGGTTTCCACATTAAAAATTCATGTTTCAAACGTGTATATGGTTCATTGCTTTAGTGTTTTTGTTTACACATTACTAAAATAGGATTGATCGGGAAATGTATGCACCCTAAAATGGTCGCCTAGACTTTGGACCCCATTTATTATTTTATCATTTTATCAGTTTCCTCAATCAATGCTTTGCAATATTTTCAATTCAAATCAATTTCCTTGATCAAATTGTAATTAATTCAATTATTCAATTATTTCAATATTTCCTAAGGTTTGATCATTTTTATTTAATTAAAAGATTTAATC
>MU223325.1:185287-196476 GCA_018584345.1 Thuja plicata
CTTCTCTCTTCTTGTCTCATTCTTCTTGCATTCATGGCTATTCATGTAGATTAGATTCATGTTTATTTTCATAGATTAATCTTGCATTTGTATTTCCTTTCCTAGATTAGCCATGCATTGTTATCATTTAGATTAATTTATTTTTATGCATTGCAAGCATATAGAGTAGATCTCATTTTCATGTATTTGAATCTCTTGTTTCATGGTGTACTTGCATAGGCACAACTAGGTCAATCTGAGGGCCTCCATTTCACACCTTTGCACTCCATGACTAGAGAGCTATGGATAAATATTTGAGGCCTCATTCTTGAGAAACCTTGGATGGAATGATTCATAGAAGTGTGTCAACATTTATGCACACAGGAAACACTAAGTTATTTACTCTATTTTGGTAAAGGCTAAGACTACTATTCGGTAAAGCTTAAGAATAAGGATTAACAGTGAGCTCTGAGCAGTAGTTATTTGATAAGATTGTTTAAAGACATTCATCTTGTAGCACTGAAGATAACTAGAGGTTTTATATTTGAGATATAAAGTTTTGGTTGGTTGATTAGATTAATTTTTAAGGCCACTGACTCACACCCCCCCTCAGTTATTCTAACAATTGCTATTAGAGCTTTGTTTGGTTAGTAGGAAGGTTTCAAGACCTAAGATAAAGATCACAAGATAAGAAAGAGGGATGTGCCTAAGTTAAAAAAGGAAAACTTTGCATCATGGCAAAGCAGGATAAGACTCTACCTATCAGGTATTAGAAATGATGTTACTCAATACTTGGATACTGAATATGTGTTTCCTACTGGACCTCATACACTTTATCAATTGAGAGAAAAGCATGAACACAATTCTATGATGATAGAACTTGCTTCCTCCCTCTCTAATGCTGAATTTGAAGATGTCAAATCATGCACCATGACAAAACAAATGTGGGACAAATTGAACCTAGTACATGGAGGAGATACAAATGTGCTAAGAGCTAAGGAAGAAAGCCTAAGAGGAAAATTTGATGACCTAAGAATGGAAGAAGGAGAAAACATCACTTAGTACAGTCGCAGAATCAAAGAGGTTGTAAATGTTATCTGAGGAGTAGGAGGTGTACTTGAAGAATAAACAGTGGTAAGTAAAATTATCATAGCCTTATTGTCTATTTATGCTATTATAGTATCTGCTATACAAGAAATAAGACCAGTAGCAAATAACAATGTTACTCTAGATAGTCTAATTGGTAGACTTATTTCATTTGAGATTAGTAACTTTGACAACAATTTATTACCATCTATTGAGTCTGCATTCAAATCTTCTTTGAAAATAAGTAAATCAAGTCATAAACACACTATGAGAAATGATAGTGAAAGTGATAGTGATGATCGAGAACTTGACGAGATTGAAGCACTAATGGCTAGAAGATTGCAGAGAGGCAAAGGTAGATACAAAGGTAAACTACCACTTGTATGTTTTAATTGTAAAGAGATTGGACACTTTGTTGCTAGATGTCCTAACAAAAGAAAAGATGACAGAAATAATGATAGAAATTATGAAAAGAAGTTTGACAGAGGTGATGAAAAAAATTATCGAAGCAACTGACAATCTTACTGAAGAGATAACCGAGACTACAAGGACAAAGGAAAGAAATCTTGTTTCCTGGATGAGAAAAAAGATGGAAATACTGACACCGAATCTGATGAAGATATTGAGGTGGTATTTGTTGCCATGAAGGATGGTTGAGATGAAGAGGAAAGGTATGTTGAGACTACACTCATATCTAAGGTTAGTAAAAATGGTGTCTGGATTATTGATAGTGGTTGTTGTTGGGATTAATGGGAAGTAGTACTGAGAGGGGAGGGGTGAATCAGTACCTCTAAAACTTTTAACACTTTTCACCTTTGATCATTAGTAATCATTCTTTACTATATTACCAACCATATCTATTGTTCTTTCTTATGCATGTAGCATTAATTCATAATATTTATTTGTTTTCAACATTCATGAAAGTAATAAACACATAACACAAGATATGATATCACAGAAAACTCCTGTTAGGAAGTAAAAACTACGGTGGGGATGGCACCCACAAAACTTCACTATCTGCAGAATGGAAGGGAGTCACCAAAGGCTTACAATTGATCACTTCTGATGATCTACCCTATTAGGAGTATTAAAGTGGAGACCTATTAAGATCTACTCTGTTAAGAGCTTTAGCAACACTGATTTAAGTGTGAACTTGGTTAAGAGATTTACAATAGGACTGTTAGAACCACCTTTCTTGAAAGGATTTCTTAAGTGTACTACACTTGTTAGAATGAGTACATATGTTTGACCTGATTGTCTGCAATCTACAATTTCTGATCACAGATCCATTAAAGCTCTCATCATAAGAATATCACCTATAGTAATTGGTTAATGCCTTTCTCTGCTCGTCAGTAGCCTGTGTCCTTGTTCTTGAAACTGATTTGATCCTTTTCAGTCCTTGTGCATGAAATCTCTTGTTTGGTCCTTAGATGCTTTTGGTTTCTACAATCATCATCAAACAACAACATGTTCACAATAGATTGAGCATCTATTTATACAAGTATTTGACCTATTCTAGAATCACGCATTACAAAGTTAACTCTAGATCCAAGGTATACAACTTGACATTGATCTTTAGTTTGCATGTTTTAAAATAGTTAAACTGATTAAAGCAATATTAATTACATTGCTTCCTCTACACACAATGGATTTAAAACAAATAAAGAAGCTAAATATACAACTTCATTTTTTTATCTGACGTGAAAAGTCAGATCCATTTTTTGCAGGATGTGACTGACTGTCAGTTCTTGGTCGTCAGGTTGAACATAAATTCTGTCAGTATTCCTTTGTTGAACTGATCATTGGGTTCCCTTCATCTGTTAGGTTCCTCTCTTTTCTATTTCATCTGGTTTCACTATTGTTTCTTGTTGGGTTCCTTTATCCTTTTTGTCATCAGGTAACATTGAATAGTGTTTGTCAGGATGCTTTGTACTTGGCAGTATCAGGTAACCTTGGCATCGGGTAGTGTTGTGCCCTGTGTGTCGGTGTAGTGTAAACCGATGGACTAGATTATGTTTTTCCTCCTATATACTAATGGAAAAATATAATGCCTTCAGTTGTACTTGCCATATGACTAGAGATAAGAAAAAGTTTGAAACTTTTGAATATTATAATGATGGATTGGTAAGAATGGGTAGTAACACACCTTGTCCGGTTAAAGGTAAAGGAACCATAATATTGAATAATCTAATCAGATGTGAGAATGCATATTGGGTGAAAGGACTTAACTATAACTTATTGAGTATTTCATAGCTGAATAACAGAGGTCACCGAGTTTCATTTGAGAATAAAAAGGCAAAGATCTTTAGTGAATCAGGAAGGTTGATCAAAACTGGTGAACAGACAAAAGGTAACCTATTCTATCTTGATGATATTAACACCACTTGTTTAATGACTAGAAACAAAAACATATGGTTGTGGCATAAAATTTTATGTCGTGTGAATTTTGACAACATGATTAGGATGATAAATAAAAGGAAAGGAAGAGGCCTACCAAGCATGTCAAAGCCCAACCATGTCATGTGCAAGAATTGTCAGAAAGGTAAATTGACAAAGACTAGTTTCAAGAGAAAAATCTACACATCTAATGCTATTCTATAATTATTCCATACTGATATATGTGGACCAATGAGAACAAAGAGCTACTATGGTGATATATACTTCATTCTCTTTTTTTATGATTATTCTAGAATGATGATTGCTATGCTTTTAAAAGAAAAATCAAAAGCATTCAAGATGTTTAAATGATATAAAGCTATAGTGGAAAAACAAAGTGGAAAGGAACTAAAATTTCTAAGATCAGATAGAGAAGGGGAATTTTCTTTTCATGAATTCACTAACTTTTGTAATGAGCATGGAATTCAAAGACAAGTTTCTGCACTGAGAACACCACAACAAAATGGGATTGCTGAAACAAGAAACAAATCAATTGTTGATTGTGCCAGAACACTGATGATTGAGAAAGGTAGCACACAAATATTTTGGAGAGAAGCAGTTAGTACTATTTTCTACACATTGAATAGAGTTTAATTGAAGAAAGACACAAATACGACACCTTATGAGCTATGGTATGGATACACACCCAATGTAAGTTACTTCAAAATTTTTGGTAGTCAATGTTATATCTTGAAAGAATGTTATATCTTGAAAGATGATAGAATTGGGAAGCTTGACTCCAAAGGTGAAGAAGGAATATTTCTAGGGTATTCTACCAAGAGAAAGGCTTATAAATGTCTTAACAAATCCTCTAACAAAATCATTGAAAGTGCAAATGTCAAAGTAGATGAATTTGCTGAGAAAAATTATGAGGAATGCATAAAGGAACCAAAAGACTACAACAGATTTATCTATAGTGAAGAACTTGACACTCGGCTTGAGACAACAGTGTATCACTAATGAGTGATAAAATAATGTGCCTGAGCATCAGGGTGCAAACACCAAAAATGAGGAAATTTCTCACAATGATATACCAAGCAATGGAGATCAGAATGAAGGTCAAGATGATGATTAGAATGATAAACAAATAGGTGAACCAGGATATTTTCCAAGTATGTCAGAAGACACCATCCAAAGAAGCAAATCATAGGAGACAAAAATGATGGAATGAGAACAAGAAGTAAGTCACTGAACACTAGATTTTTAATTTGTGATTTTGAGCCTAAATCTGTTAATAATGCACTTGAGAATGAAGAATGGGTTAGTGCTATGAATGAAGAGATAGATCAGTTTGAGAAGAACAAAACATGGACACTAGTACCAAGACCAGATGACAAAAATGTCATTGGTACCAAATGGATATTTAGAAAGAAGATGAATGAGAATGGAGAATTTACAAGGAACAAAGCAAGATTAGTATGCAAGGGGTATGCACAAGAAGAAGGTATTTATTATGGAGAAACATTTGCACCCATTGCTAGACTAGAAAGAGTAATAATTTTACTTTCTTATGTTGCATTTAAAGGATTCAAAGTATACCAAATGGATGTCAAATCTACATTCCTAAATGGAATACTAGAAGAAGAGGTATACATTGAACAACTAGAAGGGTTTGTTGATCTTAACAAGAGAAACATGGTTTATAGAGTACAAAAAGCCTTGTATGGATTGAAACAAAAGCTGAGAGCATGGTATGAATGACTTCACACCTATCTCATAAGTATTGGATTTGCTAGAACAAGTGAAAATAGTAATTTGTATTTAAAAGAAGATACTGATGACAACATTTTGATCGCTGAAATATTTGTTGATGATATCATATTTGGAGGTAATGACATGTTATGAAAATCATTTTCTGCTGAAATGAGAAAAGAGTTTGAGATGTCAATGTTTGGGGAGATAAAATTCTTTCTTGGTCTATAGATTCTTCAATAGGATGTAGGCATATACATCACTCAATCCAAATACATCAAGGAAGTGCTAAAGAAATTCAAAATGGAAGATTCCAAACCAGTTGGAACACCTATGGAAACTAGATGCAAGATGACAAAGGAAAATAAGTCAACCGAGGAAAATCAGACCTTGTATAGATCAATGATTGGAAAACTAATGTATGTTGTTCATACTAGACTAGATATAGAACATGCAGTTAGAATAGTTGCAAGATTCTCTGCTAATCCCAAGGAATCACAGATGACTATCGTCAAAAGATTTTTGAGATATCTAAAGAATATCGAGGACTATGGTCTCTGGTATAACAAAAGAGACAAATTTGAGCTTCAAGTCTATACAGATGTTGATTGAGCTGAAAACTTAGATGAAAGAAAGAGCACAATAGGAGGAGCATTCTTTATGGGTGACAGACTTGTCACATGGATCAACAAGAAGCAAGGATGCATCTCACAATATACTATAGAAGAAAAATATGTGTCTACTGCTGCAAATTTCTCTAATATTGCATGGATCAAGCAATTGCTGGAAGGTATGATTGTGAAAATTCTTGAGCCAGTAATTATCTATTGTGATAATACAAGTGTAATTAACATTTCAAAGAACCCAGTCATGCATGCTAAGACAAAGAATCTTTCTATCAAGTATCATTAATTAAGAGAACAAGTGCAAGAGAAAGAGGTGATACTAGAATATGTTCAATCCAAGGAACAATTAGAAGACATATTCACCAAGCCATTGACTAAAGATACATTTGAGTACCTGAGAAAGAGACTAGGGGTCAGGCCCTTATCTATTGGTCACTAAGCTGACTAGGAGGCTGCATTAGACTAAACACAATCAGCAGATCATTCATGTTGATTTAAGAAAATAGATGGACTGCAAATATTTATTAGTACACAGAACGGTACATATATACATTGAACACCAGAGATATTGTTGGCTAATACAGAGCTATATTGTTGATAGAAAGGAAATTCAAGGATTATAAAAAAGGGATATTTAGTTTGGCATTGTTGTCAAAGGGAGAGAAGTATCCAAAGGGAGAGCTGACTTATGACTTAAGGAAAAAAAAATATCCATATGAAATATCCATCAAAGTAAGGAACATCATGATGGAGAGAATACATCCAAAGGGAGAGAAGTATACAATGAAACATATTGTTGTCAAAGGGAAAAGAGATATCCATCAGAGAGAGGAACAGTCAAAGGGAGAGCAAAGATTAGAAACATAAGTTAAAACAAAGGGAGAGACAAAATCATAAGTTGCTACATCTATCTAGAAAAGGGAATGAAGCATGAAGAAAGTACTCTCCAAGAATCAAATCTAAGCTAGAAGAGCTTA
Source organism: Thuja plicata (assembly GCA_018584345.1). Lineage (NCBI taxonomy): Eukaryota > Viridiplantae > Streptophyta > Pinopsida > Cupressales > Cupressaceae > Thuja > Thuja plicata. Next base: position 192,084 of record MU223325.1, read on the forward strand.
CCGAGAGTTAGACATTTGTATTGGTTATAGAAAAATAATTTTGGTAATGTTTGATGTACTACAAATGATATATTTGATATTGTATTAGTATTATGTAGTATGATGCCATGAATTCCAAAGGGAGAGATTGATGAACTATAACTGATTAAATGTTTAAAGATGACAAACTTGATGATCACTGAAATGCAGAAAGTTAATGAAAGACATTAAATAAGTTAATGTATTGTATTGTCATTGACGTCAACTTGATATACTTTGATTGGCCATGTTCATATTGTCAAAGACTTCAAAGAACCAAAATAAATAAAGGTTATGTTATCAGTAATGCATAAAAGTTCAGTATACACCAATGGACAACAAACACCAATGGACAGTGCACACCGACAGATAGAGAACCCTGAGAAGAGTCCTAGTGTAAATCGAGAAAGATACCTGAGAAAGTATTATCGAGAAGAACCAAAGTGATCCTTGAGAAGAATTGAAAGTCACAGTATTTCCTGACGGACAAACAACCCCGACGGACAGAGATGCCCTAGGACAACTAAAGTCAAGATTGAGCAAACAAGGAGTTAAACACCGATCAGAACTGAAGTTCAGAAATGAAAAAAGACTTAGCTAGAAGGATCTAATTATAGATTTAACTGTTTGATTACATTGTTTTTATCGACCAGTTAAAAGCTAGAGATGAGCTAGAGATATAAAGCTAGTTTTATTCCAATTGTCAAGAAGAAATCTATGAATAAAACTAAATCATTCTTTAAAGAAAGAATGGCTAGATTTGTGGATCACGTCAAGAACAAGAAAGACAAGGATCTAGAAATGGTGAAATCATGTCTATAAAAGAGACAAGTTAATTCATAACAAATGGGGAAAAAGAATAAGAGGATGCTAAAGAGAATTCTGATGAAGAAAGAAGTCTTCATACAGACCTGATCATACAAGCTAAAGAAAAATGATAAATTTTTATGTAGACACCGAGCAACAGAGAAGAAACAACATTCATCGAGCAAAAAGAAGTGGAGCAAAGGAACATAAGAGAAACATTGATCAGAAAGGTATTATGAGCTTACAATAGATCTGAACATCTATAAAGTTTAGTTGTATTTATGAACAGATCATATGTTATTTTAGTTTAACCACTGGATCAGAAAGTCTCTTAACTGAGCAGGATCTAACCATCCTTTATATATTGAGATACATCCCAAGGAGTATCAAAAGGTTTTTCATGTTGACAAGTTTAGTGAATGCATAGGTCAAGTGATTAACTGTCAGTGATAAATCCTCTAACAAGGTCACACTTAATAGTGTGTTTGTAACCTTTAATAGGGTTGGCTCTTCACCGAGCTCACTTCAGAAGAGTGAAAATTTTGGGTTACCGGTTCCAAGTGGTTTTTCCCTTAACAAGGTTTCCACGTTAAAAATCCATGTGTCAAATGTGTATATGGTTCATTTCTTTAATGTTTTTATTTACACATTACTAAAATAGGATTGATCAGTAAACATTAAGTCATTTACTATATTTTGGTAAAGGCTAAGACTGCTATTCAGTAAAGCTTAAGAATAAGGATTAATAGTGAAATGTGAGCAGTAGTTATTTGATAAGATTGTTTAAAGGCATTCATCTTGTAGGAATAAAGATAAATATAGGTTTTATATTTGAGATATAAATTTTTGGTTGGTTTATTGGATTAATTTTTGAGGCCACTAATTCAACCCCCCCCGCCTCTCAGTTATTCTAACAAACCGATGAGATAATATTTTTCCTCCAAATCCAATAATAATCGCATTCACAAGGGGGAAATTTTCCAAAAAATTTATAAAGTCATTTTGGACATTACAACAACCAACATGACATTGTTCTTGCTAGCCTGATATTGCCAATGCTTACCTCATTTTCCACTTGAAAATTCAGCCACTTAGGGAAATTAGGTATAGAGTAATTCCCTCTGCCATTAGGCAGTACAATCATCTCAACCCCACTTATAGTTAATGATTATTGATTTCCTCCTATGTTTCTAGGTTCTAAATCCATCCTTTCTAAGTTCAAGACATAACTCATAAATCCTTCTATGATCTTTTTTGCCAAGTCCTGGACACCCATTACATTTCTAGTATATAAGGAAAAATCACAAGTCTTAATTTTTTTAATAATATCTCTGATTGTTCTTAACCATCTATCAAGCAACCAGTTAGGTGTCATTGTCTATCAAATGGCATTAGTGGTGATAGAAAAATCCCCTTCAAGGTGAATTCACTTTACATTCAGGGCAAGTCCACATTTTAGCCCTAAAAGAGAAACCCAAAATTTAGCCATATCATTAGTACTATCTCCTATGAATTTAGATGTATCATATAGAATTCTCTTCTAATGATATTTGATCAAACTTTTTGCACAAATTGAGCTTGAATTCCCTCTTGAGGCCTCATCAAAATTGACCTTAATCCATCATTCTTCAAGTTCTTTCCCTTTCATCCCTTCTTTAAGATTAGAGGGATGATCAAACTTCATGCACCCATTAATGGGTGAGATACCAAGGTTGGGGAAATTCTTAGTTATATTATCATCCTAGTTGGTGAAAATATTTTTCCCAAGCTTTTGGTTTCAAGCAATGATATTAACTAGTTCAATCACTGGTGTCTCAATTTTTGCAACCACCATCTTCTTTCTAATTCCCACCCATTAATTTTTTTTCCTATTCCTTTCCCTCCAAACCTCCCACATTACACTTGAGGGTAAAACCTTCTAAATGCTTCCAAATGGAGATTTCTTTCTCAAGATTGGCCAAGCTATTAGCTAGTCTTGGATGTTCTCAGCTAATGGACATTGGACCAGTTAAATTTATTCATAAAAATCTTCCAAAAATACTTAGCATATGAAAATATGAGGATTACATGACTATCATCCTCTTCTGACTCTCGGTATAACAAACATCATCCTAGTCCATGGATTTGATTTTTTCTTATTCTATCAATAGTAAGGATATTTTGCTAAGTTGCCAACCAGGAGAAACTCCTTCTTTGTCCATGGATTTAATTTTTTCTTATTCGATCAATAGTAAGGATATTCTGTTAAGCTTCCAACTAGGATATTCCTTAATTATTTTTGAGCACTTGAGGAGGCATTAGACACACTCGAAGGAGTTGTGGACTTTTGGAGGGGAGGTGTCTCATCTGTAGGCATGTCGATGGTGATTTTTGCAACAGGGGAAAGATTCTTTCAACAACACTTGGGGGGGGCATTAAACAAAGTTGGAGGAGATGTAGAATTTCAAAGGAAAGGCATCTCATGTGCAACACTAGAGGAGGCATTAGACACACTTGAAGGAGATGTGTAATTTCAGAGGAAATGTGTCTTATTATGCATGGAAAGTGGGAACACTCATGTTCTGCATATGGTTTCAGGCTCTATGGTCAGGAGATCCACTGATGCAGTCAGTTTAGTGTTTCTTGAGGGAGCGAGGAGTATTGGTAAAGATGCTTCATCAAATTCTTCAGAAGGGTTGGGTTCGGGACCCTTTCAATATTCCACTCATATTTGAATTAATATAATATGGGGGAGGGGGGAATGATGGTGTATTACATAATATAGGATTAATGTTTTTAGTTTAAGGCTTAGGTTTTTAATTTAATAAAGTAATGTTGGTAACTTATGCAGTTATGCAAATTATTTTATGTTTGCAATTATTTGTATTGCCTTTTTAAAGGCACATTCTAATTGAAACAATATGATCAAGTGGTATTCTTTTCATTGAATCAAAACATGCATTTTCTATTTTTCTAACACTTCCATAGGGCTTCTTTATATTTTTTTGGATTTATGCAATTATCTTTTAACATTTACATGACAAAAAATTATAACATTCAAAATATTCACAAATTTGAAATTGTGTTACTTTTATTTTAAAATTATATAGTTGGAGTTCTATTCAAGCCCCATCCTAAAAGGATAGACAAGATTAGAATACCAATAATACCACCTTAAATGTGAAATTACAATTAGAATAAATATCTTAAAATATTCTTATTCTAGTTATTTATGTCTCTTTTTGACACTACAAAATGTAATTAAAGGTTATTAGAATTTAATTAATGTAGATCATTATTTGTCTTATTAAAATTTTAATTATATATATATATATATATATATATATATATATATATATATATATATATATAAAATTCTCCATCTCTCTATTTATATCTTCATCTTCATATTTGTGAGCGTGTGTTAGTCTATCTCACCATCTATATATCTCCATTTTCCTCTTTCTATCTAATTATGTCCCTCTTTTTAACTCTCTTTATCTTCATGTGTACCTTTATCTTTCTTTAACTTCTCTATCTCTAGATATGTCTCCCCCTCTCCATTCATCTGCATATCTCACTTTTCCTC
>MU223325.1:304376-329219 GCA_018584345.1 Thuja plicata
ATAAGATATAGATTTCCCATTCCAAGAATGGAAGACTTACTTGATCAATTAGGCAATGCTTGTTACTTCACCAAGATACACTTGAAATCAGGATATCACCACATCAGAATAAAGTCAGGTGATGAATGGAAGAGTGCATTTAAAACAATTGAAGGCCTTTTTGAATGGCTTGTCATGCCTTTTGGGTTAAGCAATGCCCGAAGCACATTCATGAGTCTCATGAACAATATTTTCATGTATTTTATTGGAAACTTTGTAGTACTCTATCTGGATGACATACTAATTTAAATTCATAGAAAAGAAGAACATCTTGAACATGTGGAATAGGTTTTGAGGATGCTCTATCAACACAAGTTAGTCATTAACTTGGATAAGTGCATGTTCATGAAGAAGGAACTCACCTTCTTAGGTTTTGTCATCTCTCAAGGCACCCTTAATATGGATCCTACCAAATTTGAAGCTATTATCAACTGGCCTCCACCAAAGAATCAGGGTGATGTTAGAAGATTTTATGGTCTTGCCACTTTTTATAGAAAATTTATTAAAAATTTCAGTCATGTGTGTGCACCTATGTTAGACACTATTAAAGGTGGAAAAAAGACTAAGTTTTTATGGACTAAAGAGGCTAATTATTCTTTCCAATACCTCAAGAATACTGTATCCCAATACCCAATCCTAACCCTATTTGATTTCAACAAAGTTTTTTTCATGGAGATAGATGCAAGCAATTTGTCAATAGGTGTTGGTCTAAGCCAAGAAGGTAAGGTTGTGGCATTCTTCTCTAAAAAATTAAATGATGCAAAGAAAAAATACTCTACTTATGATTTGGAGTTATATGCCATGAGGCATTACTTTCTTCCAAAGGATTTTATAGTTTTCACTAATAACCATGCATTGAGTTTCTTCAATACTCAGGACAAACTAAGGGTTAGACATATAAAATGGATGGAACAATTGCAGGCCTACACATTCAACATAAAGCACAAAAAGGCACTAGCCAACAAGGTGGCTGATGCACTTAGTAGAAGGGTTGGATTGATTGAAGAAGTTCAACTTCAGAGCGTGGGCATTGACTCACTCAAACACCTATATGTAGGGGATTTAGATTTTGGAGAAGCCTTTGAGGTGTGCACCAATCTAACAAGAAGGTATCACACTAATTTTTGTGACTTTTTGATCCAAAATAATCTTTTGTTTAAATTTATGCATCCCTAAGTGCTCCATGAGAACAAATATAATCAGATAAAATCATTGTGGTGGCATGGGAGGTCACTTTCGAATAGACAAGACAATAGACTTGGTAAAGAGAAGTTACTTTTGGCCATAATTGGGTAAGGATGTCAGAAAATTTGTTGAATCATGTTCCATTTGTCAGCAAGCTAAAGGGGTATCCACTAACCAAAGCTTGTACTAGCCTCTACCTATACTCACTATACCATGGGAGTCCATCTCCATGGATTTTTTAATGGGTCTACCAAGAAAAAAATAGGGGTATGATAGCATTTTTGTCATAGTTGAGAGGTTTAGCAAAATGGTGCATTTTGTTCCTTGCAAAAGCACAAATTATGCCTCACACATAGCACACCTATTATTCAAAGAAGTGGTTAGAATCCATGGCCTACCCCAAACAATAGTCTCAGACAGTGATGTAAAGTTTCAAGGACAGTTTTCAAGAAACTAGGTACAAATCTGACCTATAGTTCAGCATGCCACCCACGAATAGAAGGGAAAATAGAGGTGGTCAATAGGTCACTTGGAAATCTCCTAATTAGGTGCCTCACAAAATAGTGCACTCAAAGTTTGGATATGATTCTTCCCCAAGAAGAACTTGTTTTTAATGACTCTTTAAATAGGTGTATGGAAAAAATACCTTTCCAAACTGTCTATGGCCTACACCCCAAGGTTCCTCTAGACCTAGTAGAGTTATCTTCATATTTCATAGTGAGTGCACAAGGTGAAGACCTAGAAAAGATAATCACCAAAGTACAGACAGAAGTAAAAGACACCTTGTAGCAATCCACCATGAAATACAAAGCACAGGAAGATAAGAAAAGGAGAGAGATTCATTTCCAAATTGGAGATAAGGTATGGGCATATCTAAGGAAAGAGAGACTACCTAAGGGAAAATACTCAAAGCTACACATGAAGAAAGTTGGGCCATGCACCATTCTCAATAAGATGGGTGAAAATTCTTATGAAATCTCTCTTCCTCCTAACTTATTGATCTCTCCTATATTGAATGTTTTAGATCTCACCCCTTACAAATGTGATTCAGATGTAACAAATGTGTAGGGTCCACAAAACAAGGAAGATGGAGACTATGTAACAAATCTTCCACAAAGCAAACCAGTGGAGTCTGAAAAAATTCTTGAGTCCAAGGTGCTGAACCAAACAAGGAAACATAAGTATATGAAATACCTAGTCAATTGGAAAGGACACCCTAATAATGATGCTACCTGGATGATAGAGAAACAAATTAAACAACATGGCATCACTCTTGATCAGTTAACCTCAAGTGGGAACTTGAGTTTGAATCCTGATGGGGAGTATGGTGCAGGAGAACCCTTGAAAAACTAAGACTTTCTTTGGCACTTATGGAATCCCTCAATTCCCTAATATTCCATAGGACATGTTGGTCATAAAGGTTTCATATTGGACACATCTTGTAAGACCTAGTCCCAAGATTGGCATTTATAAGCCCTTGGTCAACTATTGGTCAACTATTGGTAAACTATGTCCCAAACCTTAGAAATAGGTAAATTTATTATATTCTCATGTTTTTATATGTTTTGTTACATAAGGAATCATAACTTATAGGTTTAGACCAAGTTTGGTCACCTAGGTTGAAAATTGCAAAATATTGCAAAATTGTTAAAACGTTGTCAAGCAACTTTTAAGCAACTATTAACAACTTTTGCCAAATATTGTAAAAACCATTCCCAAATGGCTAGTTGGTTTAAAAATTGGGTTTAACCATTGGTAATTCCTACATAATCCCTTACACATGGGTGGTAGGATGATCTTTTTTGTAATTTTGTCATTCAAATCAATAAAAATCAACCATTTTCCTGCAAATTTGAGGAACAAACAATTGGTACAGAAAGGTAAAGAGTCTTGGGGATGAAAGTATAACATATTAAGATAGAAATATGAAGTAGCTTCCATTTTCATTTGGTTTCATTCCCTAGTTCTTTTTTCAATTAGATTTATAACATTTTTACTCCCACTTCCTGGTTTTAAGGCCCTAAATCAGGGTTTCATCAAAAATTGTGTCCATTTCTCGATTTGACCATGGAAATCTAAAGGTTATGCAAGTTTGGTTGTCAATATGTATGGAGGTGTATTTGTCCTAATTCCCTAGGTTTACATGTCCATGTGTGCACCAATATGCATTTGTGTACAGTCCACATAACTTTCCTTTGGGGTTTCACCAAGACCTCTAAATCGGTGTGTAAAGTCCTTATGTATGCCCTCACATGATCCAAGTGATGTATTGGATTATTTTTGCATGGAAGTAGCACTTCTAGTGTAATTAGAGACCTAATTATGCCTAAGTTCCTTGACAAATCTGTGTGTCATCCTGTCTTCCCTTCACTTCCAAGTTTTGGTGATTAATTCTGATCCCTTAAGACATAAAGGGTGTTTGAATCTTTGATCTATTGAGAGGGTTATGTGGAACTATTTGGTGGTGCAGGGCACCTCCTGAAACTCCTAAATTTTCTTGATTTTGTGTTTTTAATAAGGTGCATCCATGAGATCACCCTTCTGTGTGTTTGTTTGTTTGGGTCTTTGATGTAAGGTGAAGGACCTATGGTGAGTTATAAACCTAGGTTCCTGAAACCATGGTTAGACCTTGTTTAGTTGTTGTTTTTGTGTGTCTAGTTAGATGTTATTTTTCTAAGTCCTTAGTTAGCTCCTAGTCATGTGTTGGACCTCTCCCACACCTTGGGAGGTCAATAAGGTTGGCTTTTGCCCAAATTAGCAACTTTGTCACTTATTGCCAAAAAGTTGTCTTTTTGCAAAATGTTGCATGAGAAAAGTTTGCAAAATGTTGCTCAGTATATGAAAAATTCTTTTTAACTAACCTCACCCACCTTTTGAAGCCTCTAAAATACTTGGAGGATGTTGTTAGGTGAGAGGATACCTTCCATGAAGATGAGATCACAGAGTGTACGAAGTTTGATGTTTGAGCAAGGAAATAGAAGAGTGTTTTGAGTCATTTATATATGGTATGACCTGGTATAGATTCATTTGGAAGATCAAGTTACAGAAATTTGTAATTCCTTGAGTCTACTAACCTTTCAAGTTGATTTGAGGTGTTTTTGTTAAGTTAGTGAAAAGTTATCGATTATACATTCTTGATGTCAGAGAAACCAAGGCTCTACTGGGTCAGTCTCAAAGATGTGATCCTAGCAAGAGCTTTATCTAGCAGATCTCCTCAGCCACTTGGAAAATTCTAGCTAGGATCATGGTCTCTAGGAATCCTGAAGCTCGGGCTCTCACTCTTAGTCCTATTTTTAAGATCAAGCCCTAGGCTAATTATCTCTATGTAATTAGCCTAGTCTGTTAGTACAGTCACATGCATGTGTAATATATGAGTTGGGTGATTGAACCAAACATGTTTCTAGACTAATTTTGGGAAGGGGAATCCATCCAAAGCTCTGTATTTCATCTATGAACCCACCTTATATCACTTTCCTAACAAACCAAGCCTAAACTAGCTAAATAGATTTGTGTGTTTTGTGAGGGATTAGGGGTGTAGGAGTGGAGTGAGGTGTTCATGCTTTGGAAGGTTTAAAAACTCCATAAATTATATCTATAAACCCAATCATATCCTTTATATCTCACTATCACAAAAATTTAAGTTCCAAAAACCCACTAGTTAGGGATACATGGAATCCTAGGGTATTTGGGGTTTGACTAACTTTCGGTCTTCAAGACCAAAAATAATGATGGATTCTTGGTCCCTAAGGTCTATTAAGAGTCTTAAATATCTTAGAATAGAGTTTTGAATTCACTGGGGAAGTTTTACACCTTATTGTGTGGTTTAGAGAAAGTGTCCCTAAAGGAAGAATTGCTTTGTTCCATAGCTTGATTTGGAGAACCAAGAGAGAACAAGGGAAACCTATTGAACCCTTGGACAAGTCAAGAGACATCCTAAGAAGACATATGTGGAGTGAGATTGATGAAAGTTGGGGTTTGAAGAGGTATCAAAGAGCTAGGGCCCATTAAGGTCTTTTTGCAGTGCTCTCTACATCAGATGGTATTAGAGCTTGACAAGATCTTGGAAGGAATGAAGAATGGTAGAGAGAATAGAATTTTCTCTAGAAGAGGAAGTCCCCACTAGAATCACTAATGTGGAATTGACAAAAAAATTTAGGGAACAAGTAGCCAAGAACAAGAGGATGGAAGAGGAGATACAGAAGTTGAAAGATCTCCAAATGGAGAAGGAGGAAGGAGAAGAAGAATAGGAAGAAGAAGAGGAAGAGCAGGAGAAAGATGAGACAAAGAACATACCTGTAGACCAATTAAAACTTATTGAAGCTCTTGAAAGAGTTGGAAGAAGGGATCAGAAATCAGACATGCCCATTTTTTGTGGGAAAATGGATCCTAAAGAATACATGGATTGGGTGGAAGCTTTGGAGAACTACTTTGAGTATACTATAACTAAGGATGGTGTTGGATATGTAATGAACCCACTCCCTAACTACGAGAAAGAAAAGAATGCTACTAGTACTGTCTTACACATAGGAGAAAAAGAATTCATGAAAGTACTAAAGGAGAAGGATACACCATGTTATGCCCTAGTAGTGAGGCCAAAAAAGACACCTTTGAAGGAGTCCAAAGTCCAAGTCCCCACTAGAGATGTAGGTCCCAAAGAAGTGAAGGCACTATTAGACCAGTATAAAGGTATCATTGCTAAGAACACACCAGAGTCTTTTCCACCTGAGAGGGAAGTAAGTCACTATATAGACTTCATACCAGGGGCCACTCTTCCCAATAAGGCAACATATAAGATGACCCCTGAACATAATCAAGAGATAACAAGACAGATTGGAGAATTGTTGTCAAAAGGTCTCATTAGGAAGAGTGAAAGTCCTTGTGTTGTCCCAACATTCCTAGCACCCAAGAAAGAAGGCAAATGGAGGTTATGTATAGATTCTAGGGCTATCAATAGGATAACCATCAGATATAGGTTTCCTATGCCTAGAATAGAGGATTTGATGGACTGTTTGGGGGGTGCAAGTTACTATTCCAAGATAGATCTCAAAAGTGGCTACCATGAAAAAAGAATCAGAGAGGGAGATGAATGGAAGATATCATTTAAGAATACAAAAGGCCTTTATGAGTGGCTTGTGATTCCTTTTGGCCTTTCCAATGCTCCAAGCATCTTTATGAGATTGATGAATGAAGTATTGAAACCTTTTCTTAAAATATTTGTTGTTGTATACCTTGATGACATTTTGATCTTTAGTAAGAGCAGGGAAGAACATATCAAGCATTTGGACATGGTGATGAGGAAACTTCATGAGGAGAAGTTGAAAATAAATATAGATAAGTGTGTATTTCTTCAAGAAGAACTTGTGTTCTTGGGCTTTGTGATCTCAAAATACTGTCTCAAGATGGATCTTACCAAAGTTGAAGCCATCCTCAATCGACCACCTCCTACTACTCAATCAGAGGTAAAGAGTTTTCATGGCTTATCTATTTTTTATGGAAAATTCATCATAAATTTTAGTGGCATATGTGCTCCCATCATTAACACCATTAAGGGTGGAAGAAAATGCATATTTTCATGGACAAATGAAGCTAATAAGTCCTTTGAGTTACTAAAGAAAAAGATTGTAGAGCAGCCTATCCTAGTCCTACCAGACTTTCACAAGGTATCCACAGTTGAATGTGATGCAAGCAATAAATCTATTTGAGGATTCTTGAGCCAAGAAGGGAGGCCAGTTGCTTTTTTCAGTGAGAAGCTCAATGAAGCCAAGAAAAAATACTCCACTTATGATCTTCAAACATATGCAATGGTTCAGTCACTTAGGAAATGGAGAAAATTATTTATTTCCCAAGGAGTTTTTTGGTTTTACTGATAATCATGCACTTAGTTTTTTAAAAAAGCAGGAGAAACTTAATCACAGACATGTGAAGTGGATGGAGTTCTTGAAGTCTTATACATTTTCCATCAAGCATAAGAAAGGGGTTGTGAATAAAGTTGTTGATGCTCTCAATAGGAGGTATTTTACCACTCAAGCCATCTAGTTGGAGAGTGTTGGGGTCCATTCCATGAAGGATATGCATGTTAAAGATGAAGATTTTAAAGAAGCTTATCATATTTGCATTGAGATGACAGACAGATACCATACTGATTTCTCTGAGTTTATTGTGCAACATGGTCTTCTTTTCAAAGGGATTTCCTTATGTGCCCCAAAGGGATCTATGAGGGAGACCATTATCAAAGAGAAGCACTGTGGAAGCCTAGCTGGCCACTTTGGAGTAGACAAAAATTTGGAGCTGGTTAGAAGGTTCTACCATTGGCCAAAATTGTAGACAGATGTTAGGAATTTTGTGGAGAGGTGTTCAGTTTACCAAAAAGCCAAAGGAAACACCTCCAATGCTGGATTGTACACTCCTTTACCCATCCCTCTCAAACCATGGGATTCAGTGAGTATGGACTTTGTCCTAGGTCTTTCAAAGACCAAGTCTAGATTTGATACCACTTATGTTGTAGTTGACAGATTTTCAAAAATGGAACACTTTATCCCTTGTATGACAACTCATGATGCATCTCACATAGCAGGGTTGTTCTTTAGAGAGGTTGTAAGACTCCATGGAATCCTAGTTTCCATCATATTAGATAGGGACCCTAAGTTCTTAGGTCACTTTTGGAGGATATTATGGAGGAAACTAGGAACACATATTTCTCTATCATCTGCATATCATCCACAGTCTGATGGTCAGACAAAATTCATCAATAGATCCCTTGGAAACCTTCTAAGATACCTCATACAGGAAGATGGAGCCACTTGGGATACCATTATAGCACAAGTAGAGTTCTCATTCAATGATCTAGTAAATCAGAGCACTGGTTTAACTCCATTCCAGATTGTCTATGGCACTCACCCTAGAGGAACATTGGAACTCAGGGATATCAAAGAAATGGATAAAAGAAGTGCCCTAGCTGAAGACTTTTCTGAGGTAATGAAGAATATACATGATCAGGTGCAGACCAAGTTGAAGCATACCACTGAGAAATATAAATCCCATCCTGACAAGAAGAGGAGAGATTTACAATTCAAGGTGGGAGACTTAGTGATGATCCACCTCAAGAAGGAGAGACTACCTAAAGAGAAATACACAAATCTTATGATGAAAAAGCTTGGCCCTTTCAAGATTTTGAAGAAATGTGGTAACAATGCCTATAGAATTGATCTCCCATCTCACATTGGATTATCACCCATTTTAAATGTTGTAGACATCTATGCTTATAAAGGAGAAGATAGTGCTACTGATATTGCAGGTACTCTAGAACCTCCTACACTCCAACCACTCAAGGACATGCCACAAGAAACTCCTCACGAGATTGAAAGCATCCTAGACAAGAGAGTGAAAAAGAAAACTAGGAGAGGCACTTACTATGAATACTTAGCCAAATGGAAACACCAACCAGTTGAAGATTCTATGAACCCTGAAGACATTCTGAAGACAGCTTATCCACTTGAAGAATTCACAACTCAAGAGACTTGAGTTCTTTTTCACATGAGGATTATGGTGCAGGGCACCTCTTGAAACACCTAAATTTTCTTTCTTTTGTGTTTTTAATAAGGTCCATCCATGACATCACCCTTGTGTGTTTTTTTTTGTTTGGGTCTTTGATGTAAGGTGAAGGACCTATGGTGAGTTATAAACCTAGGTTCCTGAAACCATGGTTAGACCTTGTTTAGTTGTTGTTTTTGTGTGTGTAGTTAGATGTTATGTTTCTAAGTCCTTACCTAGGTCCTAGTGATGTGTTGGACCTCTCCCATACCTTGGGAGGTTGTTAAGGTTGGATTTTTCCCAAATTAGAAACTTTGTCACTTATTACCAAAAAGTTATCTTTTTGCAAAATGTTACATGAGCAACTTTTGTAAAATGTTGCTCGGTATATGACAACTTCTTTGTAACCGACCTCAACCACCTTCTAAAGCTTCTAAAATGCTTGGAGGGTGATATTATGTGAGAGGATACCTTTCCTAAAGATGATATCACAGAGTGTACAAAGTTTGATGTTTGAGCAAGGAAATAGAAGAGTGTTTTGAGTCATTTCTATATAGTACATCCTGGTACAAATTCATTTCAAAGATCAAGTTGTATAAATTTGTAATGCCTTGAGTCTTCTAACCTTTCCATTTGATTTTAGGTGTTTTTGTTAAGTTAGTGAAAAGTTATCGATTTTACATTCTTGATGTCTGAGAAACCAAGGCTCTCTTGGGTCAGTCTCAAAGATGTGATCCTAGTAAGAGCTTTATCCAATGGATTTCCTCAGCCACTTGTAAAATTATAGATAGGATCATGGTCTCTAGGAATCCAAAAGATCAGGCTCTCACTCTTATTCCTTCAATTTTTAAGATCAAGCCCTAGGCTAATTATCTCTATGTAATTAGTCTAGTCTGTTAGTACAGTCACATGCATGTGCAATATATGAGTTGGGAGATCAAACCAAAGGTGTTTCTAGACTAATTTTTGGTAGGGGAATCCATCCAAATCTCTAAATTTCATCCATGAACCCACCTTCTATCACTTGCCTAAAAAACAAAGCCTAAAGTAGCTAATTAGGTCTGTGTGTTTTGTGAGGGATTAGGGGTGCAGGAGTGGAGTGAGGTGTTCATGCTTTGGGAGGTTTACAAAATCCATAAATGGTGTCTAGAAACCCAATTAGATCCTTTAGATCCCACTGTAACAAAAAGTTAAGTCCCAAAAACCCACTGGTTAGGGCTACAAGGAATCCTAGGGTATTTCGGGTTTGACTAACTTTGGGTCTTCAAGACAAACATAATGGTGGATTCTTGGTCCCTAAGGTCTGTTAAGAGTCTTAAATCTCTTAGGATAGAGTTTTGAATTCAGTGGTGAATTTTTACACCTTATTGTGTGGTTTAGGGAAAGTGTCCCTAAAGGAGGAATTGCTTTGTTCCAAAGCTTGATTTGGAGAACCAAGAGAGAACAAGGGAAACCTATTGAACCCTTGGACAAGTCAGGATACATCCTAAGAATAATTTTGTGGAGTGAGATTGATAAAATTTGGGGTTTGAAGAGGTATCAAAGAGCTAGGTCCCATTAAGGTCTTCTTGCAGTGCTCTCTGCATCATTTTGTGTTAAGTCAAAAATCCTACTAGAAAAGGCTATCAGCCTAGTAGTGAGTTATCAAAGTAACTATGCCCAAAGTGTTGCAAATGATGAGTAGAACTAGGGAATCTTTGTCTTAGGGACCTAAATAGGCCAAGTCCATGAATGTGGATCACCCCTGGTCCTTGAAGTTATTCTTTGGGGGAATTTGAGTAATTCTAGTGTATGTGCCTAGCAGCCAATTATTAAAAGTTGGTGTTGAAGACTTTCTTGAACCTAGTGATTAGGTTTGCCTACTTGGGATAGGTTGTTATAAGCTATATACAATTCATTTATGCACCTGTGATAAGTGTAGAGGCACTTTACCTCTTGGTACTTGAATATTTGAAGGACAACCAGTCCTTTGGGACTTCTGACTGCCCACTCTGCATCACCTATGCATCACATAATAATCCTTTGGAAAATGGATCATGTTCATCCCATCAATGTTCTCCATCACATACTCTAGCTCTCCCAAGAAACCCTTCTTAGACAATTTACTACGTAGAGCACATACCATTTCATTTGATTCGCCAAAATCTACTAGGACTACAAAAAATAAAGTGGTGATATAAGTGTTCACCATGTATTAATGCTTAGCCAAAAGGAAATACTTGTCTAGTATCCTCTACACTACATGTATTAATATCTCATGAACATAAATCGAGACCTTTTTCAACTTCTTCTTTGAAACAACCCCCAAAAATGACATTTTCCACTTTTTGAAAGCAAGCCTAGTCAACATATCCATACTACGCCACCTCAATGTTTAAATGTCACAACTAGAGAGGAAAGGGGAGTGATTATTTTCACCCAGGTCATGACATATGTCACAGTAATTAATGTCTCACTTTTTAAAGTTGACAAATTTGATGATCACCAAAATGCAGAAAGTTAATGCAAGAAATTAAATCAGTTAATGTATTGTATTGTCATTGATGTCAACTTGATATACTTTGATTGATCATATCCATATTGTTAAAGACTTCAAAGAGCCAAAATAAAGAAAGGTTATGTTATCAGTAATGCATAAAAGTTTAGTATACACCAATTGATAAAAAATACTAATGGACAGTGTACACCGATGGATAGAGAACCCTGAGAAGAGTCACAGTGTAAATCGAGCAAGATACCCAAGCAAGAATTACTGAGTAGAACCAAAGTGATACCCAAGTGGAATTGAAAGTCACAGTTTTTCTCGATGGAAAGAAAACCCCTATGGACAAACAACCCCGATGGACAGAGATGCCCGAGGACAACTGAAGTCAAGACTGAGAAAACAAGGAGTTTAACACCAATCAGAACTAAAGTTTAGAAATGACAAAAGACTTAGCTGGCAGGAGCTAATTATAGAGTTAACTATTTGATTACATTGTTTTTATCGACCGGTTAAAAGCTAGAGATGAGCTAGAGATTTAAATCTAGTTTTATTCCAATTTTCAAGAAGAAATCTACAGATAAAACTAAAGCATGCTTTAAAGAAAGAATGGTGAGATTTGCGGATCATGTAAAGACCAAGAGAGACAAGGATGTAGAAATGGTGAAATTATGTCTATAAAAGAGACAAGTTAATTCATAACAAATGGGGAAAAAGAATAAGAGGATGTTGAAGAGAATTCTGGTGAAGAAAGAAGTCTTCATACAAATCTAATCATACAAACTAAAGAACATAGCTAAATTTTTCCGCAGACATTGAGCAACAAAGAAGAAACAACATTCACCGAGCAGAAAGAAGTGGACCAAAGGAATAGAAGAGAAACATTGATCAGAAAGGTATAATGAGTTTATAATAGATCTGAACATCTACAAAGTTTAGTTTTATTTATGAACAAATCATATACTATTTTAGTTTAACCACTGGATCAGAAAGTCTCTTAATCGAGCAGGATCTAACCATCCTTTATATAGTAAGATACATCCCAAGGAGTATCAAAAGGTTTTTCATGTTGACAAGCATAGTGAATGCAAAGGTCAAGTGATTAATTATTAGTGATAAATCCTCTAACAAGGTCACACTTAATAGTGTGTTTGTAACCTTTAACAGGGTTGGCTCTTCACCGAGCTCACTTCAGAAGAGTGAAAATTTTGGGTTACTAGTCCCAAGTGGTTTTTCCCTTAACAGGGTTTTTAAGTTAAAAATTCATGTGTCAAATGTGTATATGGTTCATTGCTTTAATGTTTTTCTTTAAACATTACTAAAATAGGATTGATCAAGAAACACTAAGTCATTTACTGTATTTTGGTAAAGGCTAAGACTAATATTCGGTAAAGCTTAAGAATAAGGATTAACGGTGAGCTCCGAGTAGTAGTTATTTGATAAGATTGTTTAAAGGCATTTATCTTCTAGGACTAAAGATAACTATTATATTTGAGATATAAAGTTTTGGTTGGTTGATTGGATTAATTTTTGAGGCCACTGATTCACCCCCACCCCTCTCATTTATTCTAACAATTGGTATCATAGCATTGTTTGGTTAGTAGGAAGGTTTCAAGACCTAAGATAAAGATCACAAGATGAGAAAGAGGGATGTGCCTAAGTTAAAAAAGGGCAGCTTTGCATCATGGAAAAGAAGGATAAGAATCCACCTATCAAGTATTAGAAATGATGTTACTCAATACTTGGATACTGAATATGTGTTTCCTACTGGACCTCATACAATTTATCAATCGAGAGAAAAGCATGAACACAATTCTATGATGATAGAACTTGCTTCCTCCCTCTCTAATTTTGAATTTGAAGATGTCAAATCATGCACCATGGCAAAGCAAATGTGGGACAAATTGAACCTAGTACATGGAGGAGATACAAATGTGCTAAGAGCTAAGGAAGAAAGCCTAAGAGAAAAATTTGATGACCTGAGAATGGAAGAAGGAGAAAACATCATTTAGTATAGTCGCAGAATCAAAGAGGTTGTAAATGCTATCCAAGGAGTAGGAGGTGTACTTGAAGAATAAACAGTGGTAAGTAAAATTCTCATAGCCTTATTGCCTATTTATGCTATTAGAGTATATGCTATACAAGAAATGAGACCAGTAGAAAATAACAATGTTACTCTAGATAGTCTGATTGGTAGACTTATTTCATTTGACATGAATAACTTTGACAACATTTTCTTACCATCTATTGAGTCTGCATTCAAATCTTCTTTGAAAATAAGTAAATCAAGTCATAAACACACTATGAGAAATGATAGTGAAAGTGATAGTGATGATCGAGAACTTGATGAGATTGAAGAACTAATGGCTATAAGATTGCAGAGAGGCAAAGGTAGATAAAAAGGTAAACTACCACTTGTATGTTTTAATTGTAAAGAGATTGGACACTTTGCTGCTAGATGTCCTAACAAAAGAAAAGATGACAGAAGTAATGACAGAAATTATGAAAAGAAGTTTGACAGAGGTGATGACAGAAATTACCAAAGCAACTAACAATCTGACCGAAGAGATAACCGAGACTACAAGGACACAGGAAAGAAATCTTGTTTCCTAGATGAGAAAAAAGCTGGAAATACTGACACTGAATCTGATGAAGATATTGAGGTGGTATCTGTTGCCATGAAGGATGTTTAGATGAAGAGGAAAGGTATGTTGAGACTACAGTCATATCTAAGGTTAGTAAAAATGGTGTCTGGATTATTGATAGTGGTTGTTGTTGGGATTAATGGGAAGTAGTACTGAGAGGGGAGGGGTGAATCGATACCTCTAAAATTTTTAACACTTTTCACCTTTGATCATTAGTAATCATTCTTTACTATATTACTAACCATATATTTTGTTCTTTCTTATGCATGTAGTATTAATTCATAATATTTTTTTTTTCAACATTCATATAAACATTCATGAAAGTAATAAACACATAACACAAGATATGATATTGCAGAAAACTCCTGTTAGGAAGTAAAAACTACAGTGGGAATGGCACCCACAAAACTTCACTATTTGCAGAATGGAAGGGAGTCAGTAAAGGCTTACAATTGATCACTTATGATGATATACCCTATTAGGAGTATTAAAGTGGAGACCTATTAAGATCTACATTGTTAAGATCTTTAGAAACACTGATTTAAGTGTGCACTCGGTTAAGAGATTTACAATAGGACTGTTTGGTCCACCTTTCTTAAAAGGATTTCTTAAGTGTACTACACTTGTTAGAATGAGTACATATGTTTGACCTGACTATCTACAATCTACAATTACTGATCATAGATCCATTAAAGCTCTCATCATAAGAATATCACCTATAGTAATTGATTAATACCTTTCTCTGCTTGTCGGTAGCCTGTGTCCTTGTTCTTGAAACTGATTTGATCCTTTTCAGTACTTGTGCAAGAAATCTCTTGTCTAGACCTTAGATGATTTTATTTTCTACAATCATCATCAAACAACAAATATTCACAATAGATTGAGAATCTATTTTTACAATTATTTGACCTATTCTAGAATCATACATTACAAAGTTAACTCTAGATCCAAGGAATACAACTTGACATTGATCTTTAGTTTGCATATTTTAAAATAGTTAAACTAATTAAAATAATATTAATTACATTGCTTCCTCTGCACACAATAGATTTAAAACAAACAAAGAAGCTAAATATACAACTTTAGTGTTTTATCTGACGTAGAAAGTCAGATCCTCTTTTTGCAAGATGTGACTGACTGTCAGTTCTTGGTCATCAAGTTGAACAAAAATTCTGTCGGTATTCCTTTGTTGAACTAATCATCAGGTTCCCTTCATCTTATAGGTTCATCTCTTTTCTATTTCATCAGGTTTCACTGTTGTTACTCGTCGGGTTCCTTTATCCTTTTTGTCATCGGGTAACATTGAATAGTATTTGTCAGGATGCTTTGTACTTGGCAGTATCGGGTAACCTTGGCATCGGGTAGTGTTGTCCTCTGTCTGTCGGTGTAGTGTAAAACAATGGATTAGATCATGTTTTTCCTTGTATATACTAATGGAAAAATATAATTCCTTTAGTTGTACTCGCCACATGACTGGAGATAAGGAAAATTTTGAAACTTTTGAATATTATAATGATGAATCGGTAAGAATGGGTAATAACACACCTTGTTCGGTTAAAGGTAAAGGAACCATAATGTTGAATAATCTGATCAGATGTGAGAATGCATATTGGGTGAAAGGACTTAACTATAACTTATTGAGTATTTCACAACTAAATAATAGAGGTCACCGAGTTGCATTTGAGAACAAAAAGGGAAAAAATTTTAGTGAATCAGGAAGGTTGATCGGAACTGGTGAATAGACAAAAGGTAACCTATTCTGTCTTGATGATATTAACACCACTTGTTTAATGACTAGAAACAAAGACATATGGTTGTGGCATAAAATTTTATGTCATGTGAATTTTGACAACATGATTAGGATAAGCAATAAAAGGAAAGTAAGAGGCCTACCAGGCATGTCAAAGCCCAACCATGTCATGTGCAAGAATTGTCAGAAAAGGTAAATTGACAAAGTCTAGTTTCAAGAGAAAAATCTACACATCTAATGCTATTATAGAATTATTCCATACTGATCTATGTGGACCAATGAGAACAAAGAGCTACTATGGTGATATATACTTCATTGTCTTTGTTGATTATTGTTCAAGAATGATGATTTCTATGTTTTTAAAAGAAAAAGCAGAAGCATTCAAGATGTTTAAAAGGTATAAATCTATAGTGGAAAAACAAAGTGGAAAGGAACTAAAATTTCTAAGATTAGATAGAGGAGTGGAATTTTTTTCTCATGAATTCACTAAATTTTGTAATGAGCATGGAATTCAAAGACAAGTTTCTACACCGAGAACACCACAACAAAATGGGATTGCTGAAACAAGAAACAAATCAATTGTTGATTGTGCCAGAACACTGATGATTGAGAAAGGCATCACACAAATATTTTGGAGAGAAGCTGTCAGTACTGTTGTCTACACATTGAATAGAGTTTAATTGAAGAAAGACATCAATACGACACCTTATGAGCTATGGTATGGATACACACCCAATGTAAGTTACTTCATAATTTTTGGTAGTCAATGTTATATCTTGAAAGAATGTCATATATTGAAATATGATAGAATTGGGAAGCTTGACTCCAAAGGTGAAGAAGGAATATTTATAGGGTATTCTACCAAGAGAAAGGCTTATAAATGTCTTAACAAATCCTCTAACAAAATCATTGAAAGTGAAAATGTCAAAGTAGATGAATTTGCTGAGAAAAATGATGAGGAAAGCATAAAGGAACCAAAAGACTACAACAGGTTTATCTATAGTGAAGAACTTGACACTCATCCCAAGACAATAGTGTATCACTAATGAGTGATAAAATAATGCACCCGAGCATCAGGGTGCAAACACCGAAAATGAAGAAATTTCTCACAATGATATACAAAGTGATGGAGATTAGAATGAAGGTCAAGATGATGATCAGAATGATAAACAAATAGGTGAACTGATAGTTGCCAAGTATGTCAGAAGACACCATCCACAGAAGCAAATCATAGGAGACAAAAAGGATGGAATGAGAACAAGAAGTAAGTCACTGAATACTAGATTTTTAATTTGTGATTTTGAGCCTAAATCTGTTAATACTGCACTTGAGAATGAAGAATGGGTCAATGCTATGAGAAGAACAAAACATGGACACTAGTACCAAGACCAGATGACAAAAATTTCATCGGTACAAAATGGATATTCAAAAAGAAGATGAATGAGAATGGAGAAGTTACTGTTAATCTCTAAGTTCTATTGATGATTAGTGACCAAAACTTAGTCATTCACTTAGGCAGTTTTTGTTGGTTATCACTGTGGCTGAGCTAAAACTATGCAAGGCTGAGCAACATTGTCGAGAAGTTTTTCAGTTTTCCTAGTTACATTGCCGAGCTAAGTTACATTGTTGAGCTAAGTAAGACATAGAGATGTTAAATTCCGAGCAACAGAGAAGTCAAGTGCCGAGCAGAACAATTTTTGTATACATGTTTGGAATGATACAAACTTCGAGGATAAGTGATATGGCCGACTTGTATAAACATTTTGGGCCAACTAATGTATGCATTTAATATTCCTTTACGGAGTTAGTTATGCATTTAATTATTTTATCCTATGCATGAATCATTGTAAAACATTAATTGTAATACCATCAAGGTATGGTTATTAGATCTTGATCGTTTATCTAGATCTCGCTATCAGATCTGAACAGGTATATTAGATTGCTTCTAAACCCTATTTTGTGTGTGTGAGGAGATAGTAGAGGAATTGTCTAGTGACTGCATTTTGAAGTGAAATGCACAGAGGGTTATTTTGTTAAGAAGAAGAGATCAAGTAGAGTAATAACACAGTGAACAACAGAGTAAAGTTATATCAGATTGTGAGATCATAGAAGGTACTAGAAAGAGGAGATCCGTCATCAGCATCAGAGTACATAATGAAGGATCAATACTTAAGACATTCTAATCATTGTATTAGGTGAAAATCTCTTAATAGATTGGTTCTAGAAGACCTTTCTTAAATCTCCTAACAGAGTGCTTACTTCATTGTAAGTTTCAAATCCTTTCACAGGGTAGATTGTAATGATCTTAAGGTCTTGATAGGGCAAACCTTTCATAGGGTAGATTACATTTTATAATCAAACATTTGTAACCTTAACAGGTACACTTTATTACTGCAGTAGTGGAAAATTTTGTGGGTGTCATCCCCACCCCAGTTTTACCTATTTGGGTTTCTAGGTTACCAAGTTATTTTGTTATGTGTTATTTATTTTATGGTGTGGATGCTATCTGAGATTACATTAGATTCATTTATGTATGAATGTGGATCAGTTTGTTTTAAGTGTTTAATTTTTAAGATCTGATTCACCCCCCCTCTCAATATCTTGCTTTCCCATTATTGTATTTCCAACAATTGGTATCAGAGCTTAGTTCTCTAAAAAGGTCATAATTATCTTGAGAATACATATCTTGAGATGGAGATCTACAAGATGGGTAAAGTCATTAAGAATCAAAAGATTGATATTTAGCTAGCACTACAACAGCTTGAGACTGCTAGAAAAGAATTAAATAAGTCCATGATTTCAAGGGAAAGATTTGGCCAAACAAAGGAATGACACTCATTATCAGGAAGAGGACACCATAAATCTATTTCAGAATGGAGATTCTATTGAGAGCGATGTAGCAATACTAGATCTACTGGAAAAGAATAGTGCACTATGTGAAGAAGTCAAAAACTTGAAAAAGGAACAAGAAACCCAATCAATAAGAATGTGTGAAGTTGTTGAATAGAAAAAGAAAGCCAAGGATGAAAAGGCTATGACATAAGAAGACAAGAGAATGATGACTACTAGACTAGATGAAAGAACACATGATGTGCAAACAACGAAAGTCAATCAAGTAGACATGGAAAATCAACTACTACTTGTGAATCAGGAGATTAGCAGGAAAGACTTGGAGATTGTAAATCTTAGATCTGAGAATAGTCAATTGAAAGATGAATTGAGATCTGAGAAAGAGGTTAAAAATAGAGTGAATGATTTGAGTACAACAATGAGCTATTTTGAACAACTAGTGGAAGCATCAAGAAGACCTAAAGATTCTTCTAGATTAGGTCACACTAAACAACATACAACCACTGAAGATGGAGAATCATCTAAGACATGTGAAAGAAGGCATGCAAAGCTGAGAAACAACAAACCTATTTGTCACCACTGTGGAAAACTAGGCCATACAACAAACATTTGCCGAAGCAAGAATGGTAAGTCCAATCCAAATACTAACTTTAATGGTTATTGCTTTAACTGTAATAAGTTTGGACATCAAGCACGTGAATGTAAGACAAAGGCAAGAAAAATACCTAGACTCAATGGTAATTTCTATAACTTTCACAAATATGGTCATAGAGCACAATATTGTAGATCTAAAGGTAAACAGAAATGGACATCTAAGGTACAAGAGAAATCACCAAGAAAAGGCAATACTTACAATTGGGATTACAATACATGGCATAGTTGTTATTACTGTGGTGAGTATGGACATGTTCCAGAAAATTGCATAAGGACACATTTCAGAGGTAAGTCTAAAAGTTGGATGAATGGAAGCCTAGTTTGTCACAGTTGTCTGAAAATTGGACATACAAGGAAAGATTGCAAGACTAGAGTACCAGCTCCTATTGTTGAACAAATTAGAGCACAAATGAACAAGAGATGGGTTAAGAAGTCTGAACCATACAGCAGTGAAGCTAATGAAGCGGAGGTCACCCAATCCAATGGATCAGGTGATCACATCATCTCCAACTAAGAAAATGAGGTATGTGAGGAACTGTATTTAAAATTCTTATCTTACATCAGTTCCTAACATGAAATCTACAAAAGTCCATATTTTCATATGTTAAGATGCACCAGGACATATTTTGAAGGCAAAATGCCAAGATGAGAAAAATGTACTATAGGTGTCGAGCATTAGTCATGGACACTAAAGCTGAGTTCTTTAGTGAGTGCCGAGTTTTGTTGGCTGAGTAAAATTTTGTGAAGGCTGAGCGTAGTAAGCCGAGTGGGATGCAAGTTGTGTTAAATCCAAGGACAGCTGGCTTGCACTAACTCAATGGGTAAAACATTCAATGCTTACCTACCTTGACCTTCCAAAGCTTATAAAGGATGAACAGTCGACACCTCATTTTTACTTTGCAATTTTTACTGTTTACGGAGTGATTGAAGTGATTTGCACAATTGATCTTAAATGAGTTTAGCATCAAAGATTTCATTAGCATGCCGTCGGTAATCCTAAGGTGAACAGTGAACAGTGTGAAGACCTACTTGCTGAGGTACTCTATTTTTCATCTCTCGAACCCTAATTTCAAAATTATGGTTGCAAGTTCTTCTGCACCAGCTAAGAATATGGAGGCAAAAACAGAACAAATTTGGTTAATATAGAGTGATGAATGTGATGTTAGAATAATTTAGAGATATCTGAGAGGGGGGTGAATCAGTTATCAACAACTTTAAATCTTTCTTATACTTATTAATCTAGATTGAAACCAAGTAAATACACATTCAGATAACACATTACACAACACATCAATTTGGTTACAGGGAAACCAAATGGTAAAAACCCTGGTGGGAATTAATACCCACAAAGAACTATACTATTTATAGTAATCCCTATTAAAAGATTCTTCAACCCTGTTAGGAGTTATACAATACAATGCAGTAGTATAGATGACTTGGTTAAGGGTCAGACCCTGTTAGGAGTCTTTTACATGTAACCCTGTTAGGGGTGGAGGACTCACTATCCAAGGACTCACTGTCCAAGTGGTGAAGGCTACAACCTTCTAAATATTTGATACACACTATATCAACAAGATGAATTGTTGTATGTGACACTTCTTGTCTGATCAGTTCCTTTTATGCGTCGATGCTTTAATTTCTTGTAAAGCAATATAAAAATCTAATCTATATTCTAAATGCTTCAACATAAACATCTATATTATCAACATATGATAAATATAGCTCTGCTACATCAACACTCTACTCTGCTTGTCAATCTATGGCTTTCGCAGCTTTTCTTATCACAAATGACCTTCTATAAATACATACTCCAAGTATGAGATCATGGGACCTGTTAGACAACTCTTCATAACATCCTTGTTGGCTGTACTAAGGGCACAAGCATAATTACAAACACACAAGTCAATACTGAATAGACGCGTCGCTTCACTAAGTCGGCTTCACCAATTTAATCATAACTTTGCAATCTTCCAGAAACAAGTTTGACACGTTTAGATTAATATCAAAAAATCATAACTCATCATGAATATACACACACACATATATAGAAGATACGTGCAACTCGATCAACACATTACATACATTGGCCTTAAACCGTTATTCCTCCAGAACTATAACCGTCAACAACAGAATTTCATATCTTTACTGAAACATCATATCTCAGTCTGCATGTATGAACATAGCACAGTAAACATGTCAACAACATGTATCTATCCACGCTGTTCTTCATGTCATCATATGGATAAGTACATACATAAGTACTGTTGTGTATTATATGTTGTCATCAATGACAAACATACAATCAATCAACTGTTCAGAATCAAATCTCCAACAATCTCCCCCATTGGCATTGATGGCAACATATGATAAAAATAACTTCTGTTCATGGTGTCTTCTTTCTTTTACAATCTTCTCAATATCCTCATCAAAGATTCATCTACACTGCTACAGTTACATAGACTATGTTTTATCTATATACGCCCACAGAGTATAAGCTCCTTGTATGTGTTCCTTGTTTTCTTTGTTTTTAGTATATACTCCCCCATTGACATCAATGGAAAAGGGTGCCATGAACCATTATGCACAGGTAATACTCCATAAATAGAGTAGTCAACCATTCATCAGTCACATAGGACTGATGTTCTTGCTGCTTTGTTTAATCAAACTTAGGAGAGGGAATGACTCCCAACTTCTCCCTTAGATACTCAAAAGTATCTTTTGCTAAAGGCTTCATGAAAATGTCTGCTAGCTGATCTTTTGTGCTTCCGTAGTCCAATGTCACTTCCTTGTCTGCAACTTTTTCTCTCAGAAAATGGTACTTGATCTGTATGTGTTTTGTCTTTCCGTGCATCACACGGTTCTTAGACATGTTAATAGTACTGGTATTATCACAATGAATAACAATAGGATAGTCAACCTGATTACCAAAGTCTTTAACCATCTTCTTGATCCAAACAATTATTGTATAATTTAGTGTTGCTGCAACATATTTTGCTTCTACCGTTGACTGAGAAATACAATTTTGCTTCTTGCTTGTCCAAGATACCAACCTTTCTCCAAGAAATACTGCTCCTCCTGAAGTTCTCTTTCTGTCATCAATACAACCTGCCCAATCTGCATTAGTATACACATGAAGTTGTGTATTCTATGATTTAGGATACCATAAACCATAGTCTATAGTTCCCTTAAGATATCTAAATATCCTCTTGATTGCCATTAAGTGATTATGCTTGGGGTCAGCTGCAAATCTTCCAACAATGCCAACTACATTAGATATGTCAGGTCTTGATTGAGTTAGATAAATAAGTTTCCAATCATAGATTTATACAATGTTTTAGCAATTGTTGTGGAGTCATCATCTTTTGAAAGTTTACTTCCTGTGATCACAGGAGTGCATACTGGATTGCAATTCTCCATCTTGAAGGTTTTTAATATTTCCTTCACATATTTTGACTGATTAATGAATATTCCTTTATCTGTCTATTTTACATTCAATCCCAAAAAGTATTTTATAGGACCAATCATACTCATTTCAAATTCATTCTATATTTCTTTTGCAAATTCTTTACTGAGCTTGTCATTACCTCCAAAGATAATTTCATCAACAAATATGGCAACTAATAGTAATCCATCAGGTGTTTCTCTTGTGAACAAGTTGCAATCTACTTCTCCTTTCTTAAATCCAATCTTGGTGAGATAACCATCTAATCTTTCATACCACGCTCTTGGGGTGTGTATGAGTCCATAGAGTGCTTTATTCAGTCTGCATACCATGTTTGGTCTATCTGAAAGATTAAATCCTTCAGACTGTTCTATGTAGACTTCTTATTTTAAGTCACCATTCAAAAAAGATGATTTGACATCCATTTGATAAACTTTAAAATCTTTTATTGTTGCATATGCCAAAAACAATTTTAAGGCTTCCAGTCTACTCACAGGAGAAAATGTATCAATGTAGTCTATTCCTTCTTTTTGCACATATCCTTTACATACTAATCTTGCTTTGTTTCTTATTACTATACCTTCTTCATTCATTTTGTTTCTGAAAATCCACTTTGTTCCAATCACATTTTTATCACTTGGTCTAGGAACCAATTCCCATGTGTCATTTTTGATTATCTAATCTAGTTCTTCTTTCATTGGATTTTTCCAATCAGAATCATTACAAGCATCTTCAACACTTAAAGGTTCAATCTGTGAAATTAAACATACCTCTTCATCCATTGTTAGATTCTTTGCTTTTGATCTGGTCAAAACACTGCTTCTCTGATCTCCAATGATATCATTTTTAGAGTGGTATCTGGATGTAAACTTAGGAACCTTAGGTGTGACTTCTTCTTCAATAATAGTATCTTTACTATTAGGTCTAGGTTCTTCTTCAATTAAAGGTGTATATTCATAGTACCTCTCTTGAATCATAAACTTCTCATCAATCTTAACATGCATGCTTTCAATTATCTTCTTTAATCTTAAATTGAAACATCTTTAAGCTTTGATTTTTGTAGAGTAACCAAGAAAAATACCTTCATCACTTCTAGCATCAAACTTGCCAACACTGTCATCTCTCTTGATGTAGCACTTGCTGCCAAATATTCTAAAATATTTTATTGTGGGTACATTACCAAACCAAATTTCATAGGGTATCTTGTCCACGCCTGGTCTCAATTGAGTTCTATTGATAGTATACACTGCTGTGTTCACTGCATCTCTCCAATAGGTGTGTGCCACTTTTCCTTCAATCATCATGGTGCACTCTGTATCAAGTATAATCCTGTTTCTCCTTTCTGCAATTCCATTTTTCTTAGGTGTTCTAGGGGCACTCAACTGCCTTTTTATTCCATGTTCTTCATAGTAGTCATAAAATTGGTCAGAGGTGAATTCTCCTCCTTTATCTAATCTTAAACATTTTAGTTTTAGTCTAGATTCATTCTCAACCTTAGTTTTGAATATTTTGAACTTCTCAAAGGCTTCTGACTTCTCTTTTAAGAAAGCAACCCACATCATCCTAGAAAAATCATCAACAAAAAAAATAAAGTACCTTTCACCATAGTGTGATCTTGATTGAGTATGACCGCATAAATCTGTATGCACTAAGTCCAACTTGTTTTAAACTGAGGTCTATTTGCTTCTGAAGGAAATCCTTACATGTTTACCCATAACACATTCCCTGCAAATTGTGTCAACTGGTCTTGCAATGCTTGGTAGGTCTCTAACTACCTTGACATTACTGATCTTTACTATATTATCAAAATTGATATGACAAAGTCTCTTGTACCATAACCAACTATCATCCACCTTTGCAAAAAAACAACTTACATTTGAATTAAGTTGAAAAACATTACCTTTTGTTTTAGAGCCTGATGCAATCATGTCTCCATCCTTGTTTCTAATAATGCACTTGTTGTCCTTGAACTCCAAATGATAGCCTTTGTCAGGTAGCTGTCCAACACTCAACAAGTTATGATGTAATCCATCAACATATAGAACATCATCTGTCTCATTCATTCCATCCAAGGTGATGGAACCTATGCCTATGATAGGTTTAAGAGTGTTATCTCCAAATCTAACCATAACACCTTTTTATTTGTCTAGATGAACAAATCTATCTTTGTCACCTGTCATGTGGTGTGAGCATCCACTGTTAATGATCCAATCAGTTCTGACATCTGCTTTGGAAATTAAGGCTAATTCATGATCTTCTTCTTTAT
>MU223325.1:329322-339640 GCA_018584345.1 Thuja plicata
ACACCTTCTTCAGCATGGTAACATTCCTTCCTATACTTAGGTTTGTAATCAGATCTAAACTTCTTGACTCTTGTGGGACACTTAGATGCAAAGTGACCAATCTTATTGCATGAAAAACACTTGAATGAGAGCTATCCTTCATACTTTCCTTTTCCTTTCTTTTCTCTTTTAGCAATCATGGCAATTATCTCTTCTAGTTCTTCATCAGTTTCTTCATTTTCATTATGACTAGAGATGTGTGAGGATTTCTTATCATGGAATGAGGCTTTGAAGGTTGTTTCATTCTTAGGTTCTATCTTCAATCTTGATATATCAAATGTAGAGAGTTTGCTGATCAAAGTCTCTCTCTTGAAGTCTTGTGAGAATTGCATAGTTTCCTCTAGAATACTGATCTTGTTTTCATAGTCTGATGTCAAAGTAGTTAACAACTTATCCAGTATATCTTCTTCTAATATTTCTCCTCCATTGTTTTTTATTCTAGATACTACTTCATTTATCCTCTGATTATAAGCTCTAATGTTCTCTTTAGGTAACATCTCAAGACTGTTGTATTTCTTCTTCCATGTCTTCCTGCGTGCATTCTTTGCTTGAACATCTCCTTCAAACATGTCTTCTAAATACTTCCATATGATATATGCTTTGTCAAACTTCTTGATCTCAGAAAATTCACTGTCAAATAAGGCAATGATTAGGGCTCTTTGGCAATTGCATTATTGGTAAATGTTTCCTTCTATCTTCTAGTAGCATCATCCTTTGCAAGGTCTTTCAGAGATGGAATTTCAACCTCTTGTGTAGCAATCTCAAAGATCTCAAATCCAATGCACTGAAGATGTGTTATCATTTTTTTCTTCCAATCCAAATAGTTCTCTTCATCAAACTTAGGGCTATCTTTTCTGAAGTATGACATCTTGATCTACCTTAAGCTGTTAGGCTTCTTCTCCAAGGCACTTGGATCTAATACCAATTGTTAGAATACTTCAGAGATAACTGAGAGGGGGGGGGGGTGAATCAGTTATCAGCAAATTTAAATCTTTCTTATACTTATTAATCTAGATTGAAACCAAGTAAATACATATTCAGATAACACATTACACAACACATCAATTTGGTTACAGGGAAACCAAATGGTAAAAACCCTGGTGGGAATTAGTACCCATAAAGAACTATACTGTTTATAGTAATCCCCGTTAAAAGATTATTCAACCTTGTTAGGAGTTGTACAATACAATGCAGTAGTATAGTTGACCTAGTTAAGGGTCAGACCCTGTTAGGAGTCTTTTACATGTAACCCTGTTAGGGGTGGAGGACTCACTGTCCAAGTGGTGAAGGCTACAACCTTCTAAATATTTGATACATATTGTATCAACAAGATGAACTATTGTATGTGACACTGCTTGTCTGATCAGTTCCTTTTATGTGCCGATGCTTTAACCTCTTATAAAGAAATATAACAATCTAATCGTTATTCTGAATGCTTCAACATAAACATCTATATTATCAACATATGATAAATATAGCTCTGCTACATCAACACTCTGCTCTACTTGTCAATCTCTGGCTTTCACAACTTTTCTTATCACAAATGACCTTCTATAAATACATACTCCAAGTATGAAATCATGGGACCTATTAGACAAATCTTCATAACATCCTTGTCAGATCTACTAAGTGTGCAAGCATAATTACAACCATGCAAGTCAATGTTGAATAGACGCGTCGCTTCACTAAGTCGGCTTCACCAATTTATCATAACTTTGCAATCTTCTAGAAATAAGTTCTGCGCGTTTAGATTAATATCAAAAACTCATAACTCATCATGAACATACACATGCATATACAAAATATACGTGCAACTTGATCAACACATTACATATGTCATCCCTAAACCATTATTCCTCCAGAACTGTAACTGTCAACAATAGAATTACATATCTTTGCTGAAACATCATATCTGAGTCTGCATGTATGAACATAGCATAGTAAACATGTCAACAACATGTATCTATCCACACTGGTCTTCATGTCATCATATGAATAAGTACATATAGAAGTACTGATGTGTATTATATGTTGTCATCAATGACAAACATACAATCAATCAATTATTCAGAATCAAATCTCCAACATGTGAATCTCTCAACTTTCGAGCCATTCCTGAATGTGTGATACAGAGTGATTTAACGGGAGCCCTCTCATCCATTCTACCCAAGGTACTTATGATTCATGATGTACGATTGTGTTATATGGTTAAAATTGGTGAGGTAGGTGATAGTGAATAGAGGAAATCCTACAACAAATTGTGTGATAATGGAGTTATGAAGGTAGAATTCAAACATTTACCCAAAAAAGGGTTAACTCATGCCCTATATTTTCCCTAAGGTTTCAAAGATGAATGGATTAATGTTATCCTTAGCCGAGTTCATGACATGTGTATGTGGTTAGATAATGGACTAGTCAAGATCACCAAAAGCATGATTCATCGAGTGATTGGATATCCTGTAGTGAATGGAAAATGAATAATGAGAGACAACAAGAAAGAATAAATTACATTGAACACTGGAGCGGTATGGAACAATAGAGGTATGAATATCTCTACAATTACTGGCCTAGAACTTGATTTTGGAGTAAGAGTAATAGCACATAAGTTCTATCAGTCTGGCAGATTGGATAGTGTTCCTTGTACAGTAGTTGATCAGGCATGGAAAATTGTGAAGAAGATTCACACATATGATCTTGCCGAGCTACAGCAAACACAATTAACCGAGAACCTAGCATCAATCAGAAAGGATAAGAGCTCATCATGTAAGTTTGGTTCTTTACTAGTCCGTATATTTTTCTACATTCAGGATACATTTCCTACACTGGGAAATATTATTTGAAAAAAGGATAGGCCCATAACAGTTCAGATTAGTGAATGTATTGAGAAACTAGGGAGTAATTTCAATAGAATTATGGGAAGCTATTTTGTAGAATTCAAGATGAGAATGTGATTAAGGACTAGGATTCCTGTCACTAGTGGAGAAGAACTATGAAGAAATCTATTTTCTAGTTGATACAGATAATACTTATATCAAGGAAGTGACTCCTAGGATAACATGCTTAGAACCATTTCCATATGAAATCAATATTGATGAAGCATCAGCTGCCATCACTCCTAGCCGAGGCAATTGATACTACAGTAGAGAGACTTGGAAATTTTGATGAAGCTAAGGCTAAAATTTATAGAAGTTTGAATGAAGGAACTATGGACAGGAAAACAAAGAAGATTGTGAAAAACTTGAAGAAAATGGTTGGCTTAGGTAGTGATGAAGAACCTGAGGATGCACCTTTAGGCCGAAACACTGAACAAGGTGAGGATATTTCTATAGAGGAGGAAGTCAGTGCATCAAAAGAAGTTATTAAGAAAGCTAAGGGAAAAAGACCATCAATTGTCATAGTAACCAAGAAAAGCAAAGCCAAACCTAAGGTTACACCTCCTGCAGCTAGTCATCCAAGGACTAGAGCATCTACTGTTACTTCCCTAGTAGAAGTGCAAACAAAAGTATATGGTAAGAGGAAAGTTGCAGAAAGTAGTTCTGGAAAGGAAGCAAAGGTTGCTCCTAAGGCTGAGCTGAGTAAGCCAGCAAAGAGACCAAGAAGGAGATTAAATTTGGGGATAGATAGTGATGAGGAAAAGACAGAAACTGATGAACCCAGCAACATACCTAAACAACAATTTAAGAAACCAGCAAGTATTGATGAGGTATGTGACACTTTGAGGAATTCAGCAGGGTTAGCAACTTTTAAGTTCAGTAAGTATGAAAAGTTGAAAACTGCAGATAGGCACAAAGTACAAGAAGCACTCTTGGACATGATGAGTACTTTCAAATTAACTCCTACAGAGATAGGAAATCATGTGCCAAATGAACTTTATGATTTTCTGCCAAGCAAATGGGAATTCACACTGTCCATAGAAAGATAGATCAGGGAAGGAAATCTAGCCCAGGTGATACCTGACTTAACCTCAAAGAAAAGAGTCAAATTTATTGAGGAGTACAAGAGTAGGTTTGTTCCTAAACTCATAGGCTATGCTATTTTGAAGAATGATATAGAAGGTGTAGTATAGAAAAGCACAAGAATTTGGAAAGAGATCTTTGGACTGGCTATTCCAAAAGACAAGAAATCTGGTGAAGGGACATCCGAGTAAAAAGACAAAAGAAGTTGAAGTGAAGACTACCCCTATGCCATAGGTAACAAAAGATCAAATTTCCATAGAACAGGGCAAGAACAAAGATGCATTAGATGCAACAAACTCTATTGATCTGACTACAAACAGTCCTATGGATTATATAGTTGATGATCCAAGCAATTTGAATGCTGAGGAACAAGAGATGTCGAGTGGTAAAGACATTGATTCACCTATTAAGGCAACTAATACTGAAGAAGAAAAGTCCACAGCATCTGATGAAATTATTGAAGTTGTCAATAATAAAAAGGTAATGAGAATCAACAAACAAATGAACAAGAGGTAACTTCACAGAATCCACCTATTTTAGAGGTTGTGAATATAGTTTTAGATAGTGGAGTAGTGATAACAGATACTATTGATAAGCCTAAAGAAGAAGAGGCAATGCAAGTGTTGGTTGATCTACCACACTCTATATCATCCACTCCTACAGGTCATTAAACTGGTGGTATGCCCAATCCACAAACAATATTGATGGAATTAAAAGAGGCATTGGATATTGACACTGTCAAAGGGAAAGATATTATGTTGCTGAGCATAAGTTCTCCAGAATTGAAGAAGAAGTCTCAGATTCTAGATTTAACATTAGATGAAGTCATTGTGATTCCACAATGGGATCCCAATGAGTTATCTTTTGAAGAAATAGGGACTCTTCAAGAATTACTTAAGAGGAAGAAGAGACAAGAAGAGTTGAAGATAGAAAAAAAGCAAAAGTAGGTGTTGCATGACATCAAAGACATATTTGCAAAGGCTTTTGACTTAGAGGATGAAACGCCTCAAGCTCCAATCATTGATCACCTAGTCAAAATTGTATAGAAAGTAACAGATGAGGACATAGATAGCAATGAGAAGCTTCTATAATGGTCTAGGAGAAGATTTGAGAGAAAAGTTCTAGAGAAAATCTCAGAAGAGATTGCCACTAAACAGGTTGAACTTTCTATTCTTGTAGAAACTTTAGTGAAAGTCATAGCCAATGTTTATTCTTTGTATAGGAAATTATGTGATGTTGAATTTTTCACAAAGGATAATCTATAGCTTGTTGAGAAGATACAGTTAGATTTCAGATCAACTGGCACTACTTTGGGTAAAGATACTACCTCTAGTTCTTTACATCTTAATAAGTTGATAAATGAACAATGGAGAATAGCCAAGCTTATGGCTGAAGATGGTCAAATAAGGGCCAAATTGATAACTATTCAGAAAAGCCTGTTGCCTCACTTGGAGGTAATACAAAAGGAACTTTCAAAAGCAAAGGAGTCATCATAGAGTAGTGCAAATCTATCGACTGCAGAAAGTTTAGTGAGTCTAGCTGCCAAACTAGAAATCAATTGGAAGTTATGAAGATTGCAAAGGAAAGCTGGGATACTACATTTGAATCCACCTTGTAGCTTCATAAATAATTTTTGGATAAGTACAACTTAATCCCACCAATAATCAGTGACAAAAACAAGGGGGGAGATGGTAAGGAAGTTGGAAAGGACACAACATGATACATCAGTATAGTACAGGTACACTTGTATATAATTTTTGGAGGCATGTAAACTTTTTGTATGAATTATTCCAAGTATATTCCTAGGGGGAGTACTTAGTGTACTTAGGAAATATTTTGATGGAATGAACAGAAGTAATGATGAGTGTTTTTGCCACTAATATCAAAGGGGGAGATTGTTAATCTCTAAGTTCTGTTGATGATTAGTGACCAACACTTATTCATTCACTTAGGCAGTTTTAGTTGGTTATCACTGTGGCCGAGCTAAAACTATGCAAGGCCGAGAAACATTACTGAGAAGTTTTTCATTTTTCCTAGTTACATTTCTGAGTAGAGTTACATTTCTAAGCTGAGTAAGACACAGAGACGTTAAATGCTAAGCGACAAAGAAGTCAAGTGTCGAGCATAACAGTTTTTGTATACATGTCTAGAATGATACAAACTTTGAGGATAAGTGATCTGGCCGACTTGTATAAATGTTTTGGGCTGACTAATGTATGCATTTAATATTCCTCTACAGAGTTCGTTATGCATTTAATTGTTTTATCCTATGCATGACTCATTGTAAAACATTAATTGTAATCCCATCAAGGTATGGGTATTAGATCTTGATCATTGATCTAAATCTCGCTATCAGATCTGAATGGGTATATTAGATTGCTTCTAAACCCTATTTTGTGTGTGTGAGGAGATAGTAGATCAATTGTCTAGTGACTGCATTTTGAAGTGAAATGCACAGAGGGTTATTTTGTTAAGAAGCAGAGATCAATCAGAGTAATAACACAGTGAACAACAAAGTAAAGTTATATCAGATTGTGAGATCATAGAAGGTACTGGAAAGAGGAGATCTATCATTAGCATCAGAGTGCATAACGAAGGATCAAGACTTGAAACATTCTAATCATTGTATCAGGTGAAAATCTCTTAATAGAGTGGTTCTAGCAGACCTTTCTTAAATCTCCTAATAGAGTGCTTACTTCATTATAAGTTTCAAATCCTTTCACAGGGTAGATTGTAATGATATTAAGCTCTTGACAAAGTAGACCTTTCACAACGTAGATTACATTTTGTAATCAAACATTTTTAACCTTAACAGGTACACTTTATTACTGCAGTAGTGGAGAATTTTTTCGGTGTCATCCCCACCCCAGTTTTACCTATTTGGGTTTCTGGGTTACCAAGTTATTGTGTTATGTGTTATTTATTTTATGGTGTGGATGCTATCTAAGATTACATTAGATTCATTTATGTATGAATATGGATCAATTTGTTTCAAGTGTTTAATTTTTAAGATCTGATTCACCCCTGCCCCCCTCTCAATATCTTGCTTTCCCATTATTGTATTTCCAACAGTTACAAGGAACAAAGCAAGATTAGTATGCAAGGGGTATGCAAAAGAAGAGGGTATTTATTATGGAGAAACCTTTGCACCCATTGCTGGACTAGAAAGATTAATAATTTTACTTGCTTATGCTGCATTCAAAGGATTCAAAGTATACCAAATGGATGTCAAATCTGCATTCCTAAATGGAATACTAGAAGAAGAGGTATACATTGAACAACTAGAAGGGTTTGTTGATCCTAACAAGAGAAACATGGTTTGTAGAGTACACAAAGCCTTGTATGGATTGAAACAAAATCCAAGAGCATGGTATGAATGACTTCACTCCTATCTCATAAGTATTGGATTTGCTAGAACAAGTGAAAATAATAATTTGTATTTAAAAGAAGATACTGATGATAACATTTTGATCACTGAAATATTTGTTGATGATATCTAATTTGGAGGTAATGACATGTTATGAAAATAATTTTCTGCTGAAATGAGAAAAGAGTTTGAGAAGTCAATGTTTGGGGAGATAAAATTCTTTCTTGGTCTATAGCTTCTTCAACAGGATGTAGGCATATACATCACTCAATCCAAATACATCAAGGAAGTGCTGAAGATATTCAAAATGGAAGATTCCAAACTAGTTGGAACACCTATGGAAACTAGATGCAAGATGACAAAGGAAAACAAGTCAACCGAGGTAAATCAGACCTTGTATAGATCAATGATTGGAAAACTAATGTATGTTGTTCATACTAGACCAGATATAGCACATGTAGTTGGAATAGTTGCAAGATTCTCTGCTAATCCCAAGGAATCACACATGACTATTGTCAAAAGATTTCTGAGATATCTAAAGAATACCAAGGACTATGGTCTCTGGTATAACAAAAGAAGACAAATTTGAGCTTCAAGTCGATACAGATGCTGATTGGGCTGGAAAATTAGATGAAAGAAAGAGCACAATAGGAAGAACATTCTTTATGGGTGACAGACTTGTCACATGGATCAACAAGAAGCAAGGATGCATCTCACAATATACTATAGAAGAAAAATATGTGTCTGCTACTACAAATTGCTCTAATATTGCATGGATCAAGAAATTGCTAGAAGGTATGATTGTGAAAATTCTTGAGCTAGTAATTATCTATTGTGATAATACAAGTGAAATTAACATTTCAAAGAACCCAGTCATGCATGCTAAGACAAAGAATCTTTCTATCAAGTATCATTACTTAAGAGAACAAGTGCAAGAGAAAGAGGTGATACTGGAATATGTTAAATCCAAGGAACAATTAGCAGACATATTTACCAAGCCATTGACTAAAGATACATTTGAGTACCTGTGAAAGAGACTAGGGGTTAGGCCCTTATCTATTGGTCACTAAGCTGACTAGGAGGCTGCATCAGTCTAAACACAATTAGAAGATCATTCATGGTTATTTAAGAAAATAGATGGACTGCAAATATTTATCAGTACATAGAAAGGTACATATATACACCAAACACTAGAGATATTATTGGCTAATATAGAGCTATATTGTTGATGGAAAGGAAATTCAAGGATTATAAAAAAAAAGGGATATTTAGTTTGGTGTTGTTGTCAAAGGGAGAGAAGTATCCAAAGGGAGAGTTGACTTATGACTTAAGGAAAAAAATATATCCATATGAAATATCCATCAAAGTAAAGAAAATCATGAGGGAGAGAATACATCCAAAGGGAGAGAAGTATTCAATGAAACATATTGTTGTCAAAGGGAAAAGATATATCCATCAAAGAGAGGAACAGTCAAAGGGAGAGCAAAGATAAGAAATAGAATTGAAAAAAAAGGGAGAGACAAAATCATAAGTTGCTACATCTATCTAGAAAAGGGAATGAAGCATGAAGAAAGTACTCTGCAAGAATCAAATCTAACTAGAAGAGCTTACCAAGAGTCGGACATTTGTATTGGTTATAGAAAAATAAGTTTGGTAATGTGTGATGTACTACAAATGATATATTTGATATTGTATTAGTATTATGTAGTATGTTTCCATCAATTCCAAAGGGAGATATTGATGAACTATAACTGATTGAATGTTTAAAGATGACAAAGTTGATGATCACCGAAATGTAGAAAGTTAATGAAAGACATTAAATCAGTTAATGTATTGTATTTTCATTGATGTCAACTTGATATACTCTGATTGGTCATGTTCATATTGTCAAAGACTTCAAAGAACCAAAATAAATAAAGGTTATGTTATCAGTAATGCATAAAAGTTCAGTATACACCAAGTGACAACAAACACCAATGGACAGTGCACACCGACAGATAGAGAACCCTGAGAAGGGTCACAGTGTAAACCAAGAAAGATACCTGAGAAAGTATTACTGAGAAAGATACCTGATAAAGTATTACCAAGAAAGATACCTGAGAAATTATTACCAAGCAGAACCAAAGTGATACCTGAGAAGAATTGAAAGTCACAGTATTTCCCAACAGACAGACAACCCTGATGGATAGAGATGCCTAAGGACAATTGAAATCAAGACCGAGCAAACAAGGAGTTAAACACCGATCAAAACTGAAGTTCAGAAATGAGAAAAGACTTAGCTGGAAGGAGATAATTATAGATTTAACTATTTGATTACATTGTTTTTATCGACCAGTTAAAAGCTAGAGATGAGCTAGAGATTTAAAGCTAGTTTTATTCCAGTTGTCAAGAAGAAATCTACGAATAAAACTAAATCATTCTTTAAAGAAAGAATAGCTAGATTTGTGGATCACGTCAAGAACAAGAAAGACAAGGACCTAGAAATGGTGAAATCATGTCTATAAAAGAGACAAGTTAATTCATAACAAATGGGGAAAAAGAATAAGAGGATGCTGAAGAGAATTATGGTGAAGAAAGAAGCCTTCATACAGACCTGATCATACAAGCTAAAGAACAAAGCTAAATTTTTATGCAGACACCGAGCAATAGAGAAGAAACAACATTCACCGAGCAGAAAGAAGTGGAGCAATGGAACATAAGAGAAACATTGATCAGAAAGGTATTATGAGCTTACAATAGATCTAAACATCTACAAATTTTAGTTGCATTTATGAACAGATCATATGTTATTTCAGTTTAACCACTAGATCAAAAAGTCTCTTAACAGAGCAGGATCTAACCATCCTTTATATATTGAGATACATCCCAAGGAGTATCAAAAGGTTTTTCATGTTGACAAGCATAGTGAATGCATAGGTCAAGTGATTAACTGTTAGTGATAAATCCTCTAACAAGG
>MU223325.1:342677-358169 GCA_018584345.1 Thuja plicata
TTTGTGTGCGTGTGTTAGTCTATCTCACCATCTATATATCTCCCTTTTCCTCTTTCTATCTAATTATGTCCCTCTTTTTAACTCTGTTTAACTTCATGTGTACCACCTTTATCTTTCTTTAACTTCTCTATCTCAAGATATGTCTCCCCCTCTCCATTCATCTACATATCTCACTTTTCCTCTTCCTAGACCTCTATATCTATATATTTACTTGTTGGTTTATGGTGACTGATTAGGCATGTATTGTACAATTGTTTTTGGTTAACGCATCAAGCATTTTTGGGGTTGACTCAGTAAGCATTTCCCTAGGTTGACTCATTGAGCATTTCCCTAGGTTGATCCATAAAGAAACTTTTAGGGTTAGGGTTCCTCTATAAGAAAAATGGTGTTAGGGTTATGGCTTGTTAGAGTGAAGAAGTATTGTAGTATTTTTTGGTGGTATTGAGCTGCAAGGTATCGCAAGTTGTAATCAATTGAAATTACTGAATAATAATATACTGGACTCTATGTTTGGTGGATGTAGCCCAAGATTGGGTGAACCATATTAAATGTGTATCTTCTTGTTCTACTTATGTGTGCTTTATTACTTTGCATTATTTTCTATATGTGTTTGTAACTGTTAGATTTTTGTCTTCTAATCCTAACAAGTGGTATCAGAGAAAGTTGCTTTTAGTTATCCTCTGTAGGAAGGTCTCATAGGTTAGTGGGAGTCTCATTGTTGGGTGTGATCAATGTTAGACGAGGGTAAGTTAAAGGTTGAGAAGTTTAATGGGTAAAAATTTCTATTATAGAAAATGCAGATGGAGGACTATCTCTGTTAGAAGGATTTATGATGGCCATTAGGAGTAAGAAGCAATAAATTCACAACTATGTCTTAGAAGGATTGAGATATTTTGGAAAGAAACACACTTGACAATATTCATTTATGTCTAGCACAATCGGTGACATTTAATATTACAAAAGTGAAGACAACTAAAGAGTTGATGGAAACCCTAGCGAAGTTATATGAAAATCCTTCTACATCGAATAAGGTATTTCTTATAAAGCATTTATTTAATGTGAAAATGGTAGAAGGTGGGTCAGTTGCTCATCATTTAAATAAGTTTAATATAGTTACCAGTCAATTATATTATGTTAATGTCGATTTTGATAAAAAGATTATGGATCTTTTGATTCTGTGTTCTTTTCCTGAAAGCTAAAATGGCTTGGTAATGACTGTTAGTAACTCTATTTCTGGTTCAAATACCCTAAATTTCGATGAAGTGGTTGGTGTTATTCTGAGTGAGAAAATTTATAGGAAAAGCTCAGGTGGATCCACATTAGGTAGTGTTTTAAATATAGAAAGTATAGGAAGATCAAAGGAGAGAGGAAAAAATTCTAGAAGTAGTGGGAAATCATGAGGAAAATTAAAAGGCCAAGAGGTCTCAATCCAGAGGACCAAATGATTGTTGGTACTACAGGTCATAGGAAGAAAGATTGTTGGTCTCAGAAGAATAAAGAAGGAGACAAACAAGAAGGCAATAAGGAGGAAAATTTGGTAAGTAATAAA
This sequence comes from Thuja plicata, assembly GCA_018584345.1. Lineage (NCBI taxonomy): Eukaryota > Viridiplantae > Streptophyta > Pinopsida > Cupressales > Cupressaceae > Thuja > Thuja plicata. The sequence goes on from MU223325.1 coordinate 344,227, forward strand.
TCTGAAGAGGATGTTTTTCTTCTTTCCCTAGAAAATGTTGATGATTCATGGGTTCTAAATTTAGGGGCCTCATTTCATGCTACACCCCCTAGAAGTTATTTTCTTGATTATGTGTAAGGAGATTTTGGGCTAGTCTATTTGGGAGATAATGAACCCTATCAAATTGTTGGGAAGGGAATAATTATGATTAAGTTGCAGAATGGGGATCATTGGCTACTAAAAGATTTAAGGCATGTTCCAAGGCTGAGTAGGAGTTTAATTTCAGCAGGGCAGCTAGGTAATGAGGATTGCATAGTTAATTTTAATGATAAAAATTGCAAGGTTTCAAAAGGTTCCTTAGTATTAGAAAAAGGTGTAAAATTAGATACCTTATATCTTTGTACATGTCATAATGTTCCTTCTACTTTAATTGTAACAGAGAAAATTCAATGTTCAGGAACAATTGTTGCAATTAAGCAGGTAAAACATGAAACAATCACTGTGGATTTTGAAATGAAACTACAACACAACAGACTTGGGAACATGAGTGAAAAAGGTGTGAAATTACTTCATTCAAATAAAGTCTTACCATGTCTAAAATGTGTCAATATGGATTTTTGTGAAAGTTGTGTATGGAAAACAAATTAAGAGAGTTAGTTATCTGATGGGTGGGAAGAAAAAGAATGATGAGAAATTGGAGCTTATGCATGCAGATGTATGGGGACCATCTTAGGTATCTTCCCTTGGTGTCTCTCTATCTTATGTTATATTCATTGATGATGCAACTAGGAAACTATGGATTTATTTCCTAAGGCAAAAATCTAATGTAATTTAAACTTTTAAAAAATGGAAAATCCTGGGTGAGAATGAGACAGGAAAAAGACTAAATGTCTCAGATCTGATACTGGTGGTGAGTATTGCAACAAATAATTTGAATATTATTGTTCCTCTAATGGTATTCATGGGTAGAAAATAGTTCCAAGGACTCTACAAAAAAATAGAGTGACTAAACACATGAATAGGACAATAATGGAGCATGCAAGGACTATGAGGTTGCATGTTGGGCTTCCATTAAACATGTGGGAAGTGGCTATAAAAAATTCTTTTGTTTAGTTAACAGAGGTCCCTCTACTCATTTGGGTTATGGTATTCCATAGGAAGCATGGAAAGGTAAGAAGGTGAGTTATTCTTTTCTCAGAACCTTCGATTGTACAACATTTGCACTTATAGATTTTGAAAATAGAACCAAGCTGGAAGACAAATAAAAGAAATATGTATTTTTTGGATATGGAAATGATGAATCTGGCTATAGACTCTAGGATTTTGAGAATCATAAGATTAAGAGTAGCAGGAATGTCATATTTAATGAGAAACTGTTGTACAAAGATCAGTTGCGACAACATGCAAAGAAAGAAAATGATTATGTAGTGTTGGACGATACTCCTAAAGATGATGTTCTAGTGGTTCCTCATGATACACAAAAACAAAAATTAAAAAAATACCAAAAAATCCAGTGAATGTTAGACAATCTTCAAGGATAAGTAGACCTCCTGACAAGTTCTCTCCCTCTTTGTATTCTATTTTATTAACTGATGCTGGTGAACCAAAATGTTATGATGAAGCTCTATATATGGTTACCAAGGTAGTAGGAGGATGGGATGACATAAGAAATGGACTCCTTGTTGAAAAATAAAACTTGGGAATTATGTAAGTTACCTGTAGATAAAAAGGCTTTACAAAATAAATGAATTTATAGGATGAAAGAGGAAGATTGAGGTAAGAAATGATTTAAATCTAGGTTAGTTGTAAAGGGATTTGAACAGAAAAAGGAATTTATTTTTTCTAAAATATTTTATTTGGTTGTTAAGATGACTTCTATTTATACTGTTTTAAGTATTGTGGCAGCTGGAGATTTGCATTTGGAACAGCTAGATGTGAAAACTACCTTTCTCTATGGTGATTTGGAAGAGATATATATGAAACAACCCCAAGGATTTGAGGTCATAGGTAAGGAGAAGTTAGTGTACATATTAAAGAATATTTTTTATGGATTGAAACAAGCACCTCGACAATGGTGCTTAAAATTTGATAGTTTTATGAATAGGCACAACTTCAACAGGTGTAATTATGACCATTGTATTTATTGCAAGAAGTTGGATAATGAAAACTACATTATTTTATATTTATATGTTGATGACATGCTTCTAGCTAGATCTAACATGGATCACATAAGAGAGTTAAAACAACAGTTAGCAAAATTATTTTCTACGAAGGATTTGGGGGAAAACAAATCCATGGTATAAAAGCTTGCAGAGATAGGCAAAAAATATTTGACTCTATCTTAGGTCGATTATGTTGAAAAGGTGTTGCAGAGATTCTCCATGGAGAATTTAAAAGTTGTCAGCACACCTTTTCCTAATAATTTGAAATTGAGTAAGGAGATGTGTCCAAAGACACAAGTGGAGGAAAAAATGTCTAGGGTGCCATATTCTTCATTTGTAGGAAGTTTAATGTATTCCATGGTATCCATTAGACCTGATATTGCACGTGTATTAGGAGTTGTTAGTAGGTATATGAGTCATCTTGGAGTTGAGCATTGGAATGCGATAAAATGGATTCTCAGATACTTGAGAGGTACATCCAATAAATATTTATATTTTGGGGGATCTAGTACTGGTTTACAAGGATATGTTGACTCAGATTTGGCAGGAGACATTGATACTAGGCATAGTACAACAAGATATGTTTTTTCTATTGGTGGGATAGTAGTGAGTTGGGTCTCCAGGTTGCAAAAGGTGGTTTCTATATCCACCATAGAGGAATATTATGTACTTTCAATAAATGAAAGAAAGGAGATGATGTGGATGAAATCTTTCATGAAATAATTTGAAAAAATACAGGGTAACAATTATTTGTTACGAATAGCCAGAGTGCCTTTCATCTTGCAAATAATTATGCCTTGCATTCAAATAAAAAACATATACAGTTGAGGTATCACTTCATTCGGTCAATATTGGATGATAGATAGTTAAGGTTGGAAAAGATACATATAGATGTAAACCCAATAGACATGTTTGCAAAGGTAGTGCCAAAGGAGAAGCTAAACTCCTCTTAAGCTTCGATTGGTCTTCATGACTAAACCAATAAAACAAAACAATAGAGTCCAGGGTGTTTCTTTTCAGTGGGAGCTATAGGGGTAGTGGTATTGCTATAGGATCAGTCTCCAAGTGGGATATTTTTAAGTGTGGAGCCTGATCAGTCTCCAAGTGGTAAATTATTGGTTTGTGGTGACTGATCAGGCAAGTATTGTACACTTTTCTGCAATTCATGGGGTTAGGGGAAAAAACCTATTTTTTTTTGGTTAACTCATCAAGCATCTTTTGGGTTGACTCATCAAAAATTTACATAGGTTGAGCTGTAAAGAAATTTTTAGGGTTAGATTTTTCTATAAGAAAAATGGTGTTAAGGTTATGGATTGTTAGAGTGAAGAAGTATTGTAGCATTTTGCAATATTATTGAGCTGTAAGGGATCACTGGTTATAATCAATTGAAATTAATGAATAATAATATACTGGACTCTCTGTTTAGTGGACATAGCCCAATATTGGGTGAACCACATTAAATTTGTGTCTTCTTTTTATACTTATGTGTGCTTTATTCTTTTGTATTATTGGTTATGTTAGAATAACTAAGAGGGGGGGGGGTGTTGAATCAGTGGCCTAAAAAATATTGCAATAAATTAACCCAAAAACCTATTACCACAATATTAAGCCTCTAGTTATCTTTAGTCCTATAAGATGAATGCCTTCAAATATACTTATCAAATAACTACTGCTCAGAGTGCTCTGTTAAACCTTATTCTTAATGTTTACTAATTAGCAGTCTTTCATTTACCAAAAAATAGTAAACTATTTAGAGTATACCGATCAATCTAGATTAGATATGTGTAATGAAAAACACTAAAGTAATGACTCATAAACACATTGATACATGAATTTTTAACGTGGAAACCCTATTAAGGGGAAAACCACTAGGGACTAGTAACCAAAAATTTTCACTCTTCTGAAGTCAGCTCGGTGAAGAGACAACCTTGTTAAAGGTTACAAACACATTGTTAGGTGTGACCTTGTTAGAGGATTTAATAGAATAGTTTGTCACTTGATATTGGGCATCTCTATGCTACCTTCTATGACCAAACCCAGTGTATTTTGTCAAAGGTATCTGGCATCTCATGCTATCTTCATGATCAAACTTTTTGATACTCCTCAGGATGTATCTCAATATAGAAAGGATCTTTAAATCCTGTTCAGTTAAGAGACTTTCTTAATCAATGGTTAAAATGAAATAGTAAATGATCTATTCATACATACAATGTAGACTTGCTGATTTTTAGATCTATGTAAGCTCATATTATCTTTCTGATCAAATGCATATTTTCAATACCTTTGCTCCACTTCTTTCTACTCGGTGATGTTGTGTTTTTTTACTCGATGTCTGTATAAATCTTTATCTCTTTCCTTAGCTTGATTAATCAAGACTGTATGAAGTTTTTCTTCACCAGTTTCTCTTTAGCATCCTCTTTTTCTATTCACTCCCCTTAATACATAATGAATTAAGTTGTCTCTTTATAGACATCATATCACCATTTCTAGGTTCTTGACCTTTTAATCTTGGCGTGATCCACAATTCTTGCCAATCTTGATTTAAAGACTTACTCCTATTTTATCTCATAGAAATCTTCTTGCCAACTGGATAAAATAGATTTTCATCTTTTACTTATCTCTGGCTTTAACTTTTCAATTAAAACAATTTCAACAGCTAGTTAAGTCTATCTTTAGCTTTGCCAACTAGATATTTTGTCATTTCTAAACTTCAGTTAACTTCGGTGTTTTAACTCTTGTTAGCTTCGGTCAACACTTCAATTTTCCTTGGGTTTCTCCGTCGGTGTTGTCTATAGGGAAACACTATAATTCTGGCCGCCGGTTATGCTTGTGATTCTTCTCGTCAGTTTCTTTGTTCAAGCATCACTGTGACTTTACACTTGCTTTTCTCTGTCCGTCGGGTTCCACTAACCATCGGTGTTTGAAGTCACTTAGTGAATTCTCTTCTTTTATGCTTTACTGAAAGCATAATCTTTATCTATCATATTCTCAGAAGTCTTTGACACTTTGAATATAACCGATTAGATTATATCAAGTTGACATCAATGACAATATAATCCATTAACTGATTTAATGTCTTACATTATCTTTCTACATTTCGATGATCAACTTAACATCTTCAAACATTCAATTAGTTACATGTCATCAATCTCTCCCTTTGGCATTGATGGCAACATACTACATTATCACACTATATTATTACTAATACAATATGAAATATAATAGTTTCATYRATCTTTCCTATTGTAACTATTACAAATGTCTGGCTCTYGGTAARCTCAAAATAGCWTAGATTTGGTTCTTGYAGAGTGATGTCTTCAATMTTCAATCCCTTTATTRGAMASATGTATCAATTTMTRTCTCTRTTCTGTGTTGTCYCTTRACTRTTCCTCTTCTTGATAATCTMTTTTYCCTTTSACAACAATGAGTCATCTCTCCCTTTGTGTGTATTCTCTTCCTTTTGTTATTGCTCTCCCTTTGATGAATATTTCATATGTAATCAATCTCTCCCTTTGGATAATGATTAACTCTCCCTTATAATTCCTGATAATGAAATAATCTCTCCCTTTGAAAACAATGCCAAATAATTCTTCAATATTATCTTCCATCCCCTTTTATAATATACTCCTTGAATTTCCCTATCTATCAGCAATACATTGACTCTGGTGTTCGGTGTAGATTTGTACCTTGTTGTGTACAAATGTATCTGTTGTTGTTCATCTCTTAGCTTGCATCAAAATGAGTGATCTTTTGAGTGTATAGGTTGATGCAACCTTCTAGTTAGCTTACTAATTGATAGACAAGGGTTGGACCCCTAGTCTCTTTTTCAAGTGCTCAAATGTATCTTTCGTTAATGGCTTGGTGAATATATCAGCTAATTATTCCTTTGATTGAACATATTCTAGTATCACTTCTTTTTCTTTCACTTGTTCTCTTAAGTAATGATACTTTATTTCTATATGCTTAGTCTTAGCATGCATGAATGGATTCTTTGATATGTTTATTTCATTGGTATTATCACAATAGATAATCACTAGTTCAAGAATCTTCATATTCATACCTTCCAGTAACTGTTTAATCCATGCAATATTTGAGTAGTTTGCAGCAACGACCACATCTTCTACTTCTGCAGTAGACTATAACTTGCATCCTTTCTTCTTTCTTATCCATGTGAAAAGTCTGTCACCCATGAAGAATGCTCCTCCAGTTGTGCTCTTTCGGTCATCTATGTTTCCAACCCAATAAGCATGAGTATAGACTTGTAGCTTAAATTTTTCTTCTCATTTATACCATAAGCCATAGTCCTTGGTGTTCTTCAGATATCTGAAAATTCTCTTGACAGTAGTCATATGTGATTCTTTGGGATTTTCAGATAATCTAGCAACTATTCCAACTGCATGTGCAATATCTGGTCTGGTATGAACAACATACATTAGTTTTCCAATCATTGATCTATACAAGGTTTGATTTACCTCATTTGACTTTTCAGCTTACATCTGGTAGCCATAGGTGTTCCAACTGGTTTGGAATCATCCATCTTGAATATCTTCAACACTTCCTTGATGTATTTGAACTGAGTGATATATGCATGCATCTTGTTGAAGAATCTATAGACCAAGAAGGAATTTGATCTCCCCAAACATAGACATTTAAAACTCTTTTCTCATTTCATCAGCAAAGGATTTGCATAACATTTCATTTCCCCCAAAAATGATATCATCAACAAATATTTTAGAAATCAGAATATTACCTTTGGTATCTTCTTTTAAATACAAATTGCTATTTTCACTTTTTGTTACAAATTCAATGCTAATGAGATAGGAGTGAAGTCGTTCATACCAGGCTCTTGGTCCTTGTTTCAATCCATACAAGGCTTTATGTAGTCTACATACCATGTTTCTCTTGTCTGGATCAACAAACCCTTCTGGTTGTTCAATGTATACCTCTTCTTCCAGTATTCCATCTAGGAATGTAGATTTAACATCCATCTGGTATACCTTGAATCCTTTGTATGTAGCATAAGCAAGTAAGATTCTAACTCCTAGTCTAGCCATGGGTGCAAAGGTTTCACCATAATCAATACCTTCTTCTTTTGCATTCCCCTTTCATACTAATCTTGCTTTGTTTCTTGTGACTTCTCCATTCTCATTCAGCTTGTTTTTGAATATCCATTTGGTACCAATGACATTCTTGTCATCTATTCTCGGTACTAGTGTACATGTACTATTCTTCTCAATCTGTTCTATTTCTTCATTCATAGAATTTAACCATTCCTCATGTTCAAGTGTAGTATTAACAGATTTAGGCTCAAAATCACAAAGTAAACCTCTAGTGTTTAGTGACATACTTCTTGTTCTCATTCTAGCCTTCTTGTCTCCTATGATCTGATTCTGTGGATGATGTCTTCTGACATACTTGGAAAGTTTTGGTTCAGCTCTATGTTCATCATTCTAATCATCATCTTGACCTTCATTTTGATCTCCATCACTCCGAACATTATCTTGAGGGTTTTCCTGATTTTTTTTAATTACAACCTGATGCTCGGGTGCAATGTTCTGTTGCTTGGGAGTGATACACTGTTGCTCGGGTAGACTATTAGGCTCTTCAGTATAAACAAATCTTTTGTAGTCCTATGGCTCTTTTTTGCTTTCCTCATCATTCTTTTCTACAAATTCATCTATTTTCAGATTTGCACTTTCGATGATTTTGTTAGATGACTTGTTAAGACATTTATAAGCCTTGCTTTTGGTTGAATACCCTAGAAAGATACCTTCTTCACTTTTGGAGTCAAGCTTTCCATTTCTATCATCCTTTAAAATATAACATTGACTGCCAAAAATTCTGAAGTAACTTACATTGGGTGTGTGACCATATCATAGCTCATAGGGTGTCTTCTTTGTGTCCTTCAATTGTACTCTATTTAATGTGTAGACAATAGTACTAACAACTTCCCTCTAGAAATCTTGAGTGATGCTTTTCTCAATCATCAATTTTTTTGCATAGTCAACAATGGATCTATTTCTCCTCTTAGCAATTCCATTTTGTTGTGGTGTCCTTGGTGCAGAAACCTATCTTTTAATTCCATGCTCATTGCAATAGTTAGTGAACTCATCAGAAATAAATTCCCCTCCTCTATCTGACCTTAAGAATTTAAATTCCTTACCACTTTTCTATTCTACTATAGCCATATACCATTTAAACATCTTGAATGCTTCCAATTTATCTTTTAAAAACATAATTGTCATCATTCTAAAATAATCATCTACAAAGAGAATGAAATACCTATCTCCATAGTAGCTCTTTGTCCTCAAGGGTCCACATAGATCAGTATGGAATAATTCTAGAATGGTATTAGATGTATGGGCTTTACTCTTGAAAGTAGACTTTGTCATCTCACCTTTTTGACAATTCTTGCACATGATATGCTCGAGCTTAGACATGCTCAGTAAGCCTCTAAATTTTCTTTTATTGCTTATCTTTATCATGTTGTCAAAATTCACATGACACAATCTCTTGTGCCACAACCTTATTCCTCATTTATGGCCATCAAGCAAGTGGTGTTAATGTCATCAAGATAGAAAAGGTTACCTTTTGTCTTCTCACCAGTTGTGATCAACCTTCCTGATTCATTGAAGATCTTTGCCTTCTTATTCTGAAATTCTACTCAGTGACCTGTATTGCTCAGCTATGAAACACTTAACAGATTATAATTTAGTCCTTTTACCTAGTAAGCATTTTCACATTTGATCAGGTTATTCAACATTATAGTTCCTTTACCTTCAACTGGACAAGGTGTATCATTTCCCATTCTTACTAAACCACCATTATAGTATTCAAAAGTTTCAAGCTTTTGTTTATCACCGGTCATGTGGTGAGTGCAGCCACTATCTATGATCTAGACATCATTCTTACTAACCTTATATATTAGTACAGTCTCTACATACCTTTCTTCTTCTTCTTCTGAATCATCCTTCATGGCTACAAATACCATCTCAATGTCTTCTTCTGATTCGGTGTCAGTGTCTTCAAATTTTTTCTCAGCCAGGTAACAAGATTTCTTCCCTTTGTCCTTGTTGTCTCGGGTATCTCTTCTGTCAGATTGTCAGTTACTTTGATAATCTTGCAGCAAAGTGTCCAACCTCTTTACAATTGAAACGTACAACTGGTAATTTACCTTTGTATCTACCTTTGTCTCTCTGCAATATTCTTTCCATTAGTGCTTCAATCTCATCAAGATCTTGATCATCACTATAACTTTCACTATCATTTCTAATAGTGTGTCTATGACTTGATTTACTTATTTTCAAAGAAGATTTTAATGTAGATTCTATAGATGGTAAGACGCTATTATCAAAATTATTCATCTCAAATGAAATCAGTCTACCAATCAGACTATCTAGAGCAACTGTATTGTTTACAACTACTCTCATTTCTTGTATAGAAGATACTCTAATAGTATATACAAGCAGTAAGGTTCTTAGGATTTTACTTACCACTGTCTCCTCTTCACGTACACCTCCAACTCCTCGGATAGCAATGAGTACCTCTTTGATTCTGTAGCTATACTAAGTGATATTTTATCCTTCTTTCATCCTTAGGTCATCAAACCTCCCTCTTAGGATTTCTTCCTTGGTTCTTAGTACATTAGCATCTGCTCCATGTAGTAGCTTCAATTTATCCCACATTTTCTTTGCAGAGAAGCAAGTTTAGACATCTTCAAACTCAACATTAGAGAGTGAGGAAGCAAGCTCTATCATCATGCTATTATGATCATGCTTTTATCTCAATTGGTCAAGAGTGTGAGGTCTTGTAGGAAACACATATTCAGTATCAAGGTGTTGAGTAACATCATTACCAATACCTGATAGGTGGAGTCTTATTCTACTTTGACATGATGCAAAGTTGTCTTTATTCAACTTGGGCACATCTCGTCTGTTCATCTTGTGATCTTTTGCTTGAGCTGTTAAACTCCCTTTCTAAGCACACAATTTTTGATACCAATTGTTAGATTAACTGAGAGCGGGGGGGGGGGGGAANTTTTGATACCAATTGTTAGATTAACTGAGAGCGGGGGGGGGGGTGAATCAGTAGCCTCAAAAATATTCCAATAAATTAACCCAAAAAATTAGTACCAAAATATTAAGCCTCTAGTTATCTTCAGTCCTATAAGATGAATGCCTTCAAATATACTTATCAAATAATACTCCTCGGAGTGCTCTATTAAACCTTATTCTTAATGTTTATCGATTAGTAGTCTTTCATTTACTGAAACACAGTAAACTACTAAGAGTATACCGATCAATCTAGATTAGCTATGTGTAATGAAAAACACTAAAGTAATGACTCATAAACACATTAACACATGGATTTTTAATGTGGAAACCCTGTTAAGGGAAAAACCACTTGGGACCGGTAACCCAAAATTTTCACTCTTCTGAAGTGAGCTTGGTGAAGATCCAACCCTGTTAAAGGTTACAAACACACTATTAGGTGTGACCTTGTTAGAGGATTTAATAGAATAGTTTGTCACTTGATATCGGGCATCTCTATACTATCTTCTATGACCAAACCTAGTGTAGTTTGTCAAATGGTATCTGGCATCTCATGATATCTTCATCATCATACTTTTTGATAGTCCTTGGGATGTATCTCAATATAGAAAGGATCTTTAAATCCTACTTATTTAAGAGAATTTATAAATCAATGGTTAAACTGAAACAATAAATGATATGTTCATACATACAACTTAGACTTGCTGATTTTCAGATCTAGTGTAAGCTCATATTACCTTTCTGATCAATGTATCTTTTCAATACCTTTGCTCCACTTCTTTCTTCTCAGTGATGTTGTGTTTTGTTGCTCAGTGTCTGCAAAAATCTTTAGCTCTTTCCTTAGCTTGATTGATCAGGACAGTATGAAGTTGTTCTTCAACAGTTTCTCTTCAACATCCTCTTTTTCTATTCACTCCCGTTAACTCATAATCAATTAAGTTATCTCTTTATCTAGCCATGATATCACCATTTCTACGTTCTTAACTTTTTGATCTTGACGTGATCTACAATTCTCGCCAATCTTAATTTAAAGCTTTACTCTTGTTTTATCTCGTAGAAATCTTCTTGCCAACTGGATAAAATAGCTTTTCATCTTCTACTTATCTCTATCTTTAAATTTTTGATTAAAACAATGTCAACAGCCAGTTAAGTCTCTCTTTAGCTCTGCCAACTAGATATTTTGTCATTTATGTACTTCAGTTAACTTTGGTGTTTTAACTCTTGTTAGCTTCAGTCAACATTTCAGTTTTCCTCAGGCTTCTCCGTCGGTGTTGTCTGTCGAGTAACACTATAAGTATGGCCATCAGTTATGCTTGTGATTCTGCTCATCAGTAATGCTCATCAGTTTCTTTATTCGGTCATCACTATGACTTTACTCTTGGGTTTCTCTGTCCGTCGGGTTCCACTAACCGTCGGTGTTTGAAGTCACTTAGTGAATGCTGGTCTTTTATGCATTACTGAAATCATAATCTTTATCTCTATGACTCTCTGAAGTCTTTGACACTTTGAATATAACTGATTAGATTGTATCAAGCTGACATTAATGACAATACAATCCATTAACTGATTTAATGTCTTGCATTATCTTTCTACATTTCGGTGATTAACTTTTAACATCTTCAAACGTTCAATCAGTTACATGTCATCAGATTATATTTGCATGTAATTGTTAGATTTTTTTTATTCTAATCCTATCATTGCTTCTCTATCTGCATCTCTCTATATTTTTGATTAAGGTAAAAATAGGTTTTGAAGGGGCCACAAAAACCTAAACAAGAAAGACAATAAAGATTTTCAATAAAGCCCTCAACATAGAATGGTTCTTCACCACAACAAGGGTTTTACAGAAAACACCCACAAACTAAAAGAAACTTTGCATGAAACAACCTTCATGCAAACCCAAGCAATACCCACCAAGAGAACCAATCATCTCATCCCCTTCTTTTGGGAACGAAGGGTCATGTTAAACGAAGAAGAAGATTTCTTAAGATTTTTTCATTTTACCGTTACCCAACCTTCTTCAGGTCTAGAAACATCATTCTTCCATCATAAAGGGTCCGTAGCAGAAGTGACCTTTTATAAAGAAGAGATATCTTGCACCAGGCACACAGACCCCACAACCAAAGGAGAAACCAAACCTAAACAAGCATCAAACGGATCAGCATCCTTAGACCTTGTTGTAACATCATCCTTCAACTAACCAACTGGATCTGCCCCAGCAGACCTAGGCCCCCCCAGTAGACCCCTTCCCTCCAGCAGACCCACTAGCAGACCCACCAGCAGACCCGCCAGCAGAAGGAGCAGAGGAAAAACCAACAGGCACAAGACCATCGTCCACCAAAGACCCTGTAGTAGCATCTAGAGGAGAAAGAAAATCATCCTTCTTTCCAGGTTGAGAAGAACATTTATCAACTCTATAATGTTTTTTGGTCGCCCCCATCCACCAAGAGGGAGGAGGGTTCTTTTTCTTGTGATCCATATCATATTGGGTGGAAATGTGACCTGTCTTAAAGCACTTTCAACATCTGAAAGGGATACCCTTGTAGTCGAGAGGCTGAATCCAAGATCCTGAAGATGATTCAATTTTGATATCAGCAGGAAGACCTGACAAAATGTCGAGATCAACTAAGATACGGGTGAACGTGGAATGATAAATGTTGAACGAATCATTGTCCAGCATCAAAAAATCCCCCAAAGCCTCACCCACCTCCTCAAGAATAGAGTCATGCGAAAGAAGAATAGGGAAATTGGGGAGTCTAACCCATATTGGGATTTTAGAGAAGGTTTTAGAAGAAGGGTTGAAATTAGGGTGCCAGGGTCTAACCATAAGCATAAATTTCTCATTCTCCTAGCTAAAAAAGTTTTCACACAAAATCTTAGTTCTATCTTCAGCTAGATCAAACTTAGCTATGAAGAAACCCTTTTCCACAGGGAAAATGTGAACCCTTTTCCTGTTTTATTTTCTTATTATCTCTTTGTCTCCCTCTTCCTTAATATCTTTCCCTCTCTCTACTATAGAAGAACAAAGAAAAATAAGAACATAAATATTTACATTGTAAATAAATATAAAAGTAATTTTATTATCATCATTGGTTCAAATACACATTCTTTTCAAATGGCTTTATTAAGCCTTATTTTACCATTTATGGGAATGAACTTCCCAAACAAATAACTAACCTAACTGGATTTATTAAATGTAAACCTTGTTTCCTAACAACCTCATTTTAAGGTTTACATCATTAAAAAGGAAAGCCAGGAAATTAACTATATCAACACTAATCCAAACTTTCTAGTCTAGAAAAACATATGATTATCCAAATTTTCATTGCATTAACCAAAACTCCTCTTGTCTGGGAAAATGTTCCAAATCTACATTAGTATCAACCTACACTTCCTGGGTTTAGACAAATGTATGATTATCCAATAATATTTATTAATTAAGTACTCTATTATCCACAAGCATATCACTCCTCCTATGATTTGAGACAAACTCTATCATCCACAATAACACATATCTAATATTATAATCACATGTTTGCGAATCAAGACAAACTCAATTATTTGCAAACTAAAACAAGTGTTATCCATATGCAGATCGAGACAAACTCAGTTATCTACAAATGAAAAAAAATTGCTCTATAAATTGAGACAAACTCAATTATCTGCAAAATGTCCCCTTTTCTACATGAAGAGATATTTAAACAATAAAAATATTTTTCTTCTCATGCATTAATGAATCATCTTTGAGTGA